>CM034536.1:66581358-66597617 GCA_020002185.1 Paraescarpia echinospica
GGAGCAGAGTGGTACACCACTTTAGTCTTCTTTGTGCTTAACGTCAGATCAAAACTGTCACATGCAGAGGAAAAAGGTCCATGCTTTGCTGCATGTCAGACTGTAACTTGGCATTCAGTGTGCAATCATTAGCAAACTGGAAGTCACGGACAGTGTCTATCTGGACCTTGGGTTTGGCCTGGAGTCGTCTAAGATTGAACAGTCTGTAGATTGCAGATGGATTTGCATCGGCACCTGCGGCTTTTCCATCTGATAGGAGGTTGATCGCTTTTTCAGTTTTCATCAGCGTGGGATGGTCACTTAGAAATGTGTTTATCGGAACTTGAGGCAGCCTGTTGATTGCATCTTCGTTGATGGATGAAGTCCGATTGAGAACGTTGCTACTCATATCTCAAGAATGCGTGCTTTATCTATGTCTAATCTGCACTAAATTGAGGTGATGATCCAGACGCTCGTGGCACATAAATAGTTGTCATGTCGTTTCTCTCAGCATTCGATATGTTTTCCTGTTTTAGCTTATGAGTCGCACACGCCACACACACACACGCGCACAAACACACACACACACACACACACACACACACACACACACACACACACACACACACAGACACACACACCACGCACAGCACTGCACCGCACACGAACACGCGCGCGCTGCCTTGTGGTGGCGGCAACCAAGCCACAGACTATTCAGCAAATAAATAAGTTCACAACGGCGTCGACATCTTTTTAATCGATTTCAATAAAAATGGCCATATACAGTTCCAATAGCGACACAATAAAACAACACCAGCTAGTGCATCCATTAAACCTTTATTTCAACTGCATACAAAAGTCAGTCTTCGTTCATTGTGCGTCTTACTGCCACACTATAATGACTACAAATGATAGTGTAAAGTTCCCTAGTTGTCCGACACTGAGTGGTGACATTTAGAGTTTCGTTTTCTGTGTGTCTTCCTTACTGCCTTGTCCATACGTCTTTATTTCGCATTATGTCCACCACCATTGTAAATTGATATTTCTACTAATGCATGATTACAAACGAATCAAAAGTATGAGCATTCAAAGTCTCTTTGTATGACATTGAAACGCTGTGTTGAAATTACTATTGCGTTTTGATGAATGCGGCGTTAGACCGTTGCTACCTTACGTTATCCGATTACAAGCGGCATGTCTGTGTGGAAATGTTAATATTTAATCTTAAATAACTTAATAAATGTTCACCAAATACTATGCTATTATATAGATCCAAGTGTCCACCATATATTCATAATCAACGTATATAAATATACATTCATTCACTCCTGGATCATAGTGAGTTATATAATATGTTGAATAGATCCCACCAACTAAATACAGAGTTTGTTATAAGCTAATGGTTATATAAGTGTAATAGCACCTTGGTCCCAACTAAGACCTACTCCATCTTGGATAATATCCATTTAAACATGTTAACTAAAAACAGCAGTGTTACGAATAAGATATAGACACTACGTAAATATAAGTCACCCTGACCGCGACTCTTATAAGCCTATTATGACTTACTCGCAATGCTAGATAACGCCGACTAAATATGTTGAATAAGAACTACAACGTTGATTATAATAAAACAAACTTATAGACGTTACAGAATGTTACGGTCACAATGACGAAATTGTGGCCAACTCAATCGTGGGTAATTTCTACGTATACAAGTTGAATAATAACTACAGCGTTGATTATAATAAAAGCGTAACTCAACTTCACCGTCAGAATGATGTAAACTGCATAAGTGATAATTTCAGATACCAGACGAAACTACTTTCATCAGGTCTCAGCCCCCATCCCACCCCTCAGACGAACGTTTGTAATCATTGCTATGATGATATCAATATATTAACATTATCGGTCCAAATAGCACAGCGGTAAGAGCTAGACAATGTTGCACTTTTCACCAAAAGCAGGAAAATGGGCACATATGTAGTTTATGATATGTAGAATCATATGAAACTAGGTACCCATCTCTATCGACATGAAACCTGGCCTAGTTACCATATCCTTGGATACTGTACGACACAAACGGATTCCTTGACCCTGGAAATATTGGGGTAGACACCAAGAACACGTTTTTATGTTGCTTAGAAGCTGATATATCTGGATAATGGATTTCCGTAGCAGCCATTTTAAAAATCAAGATGGCGGCCAGGTACTATGTCGATATCGATGGGTTCCTAGCTTGAAATTAATCTATATATCATAATCTACATGTGTGCTAGTAGTAAAGGAGGTTAAGTACGGTTGACGGTGTTGCGCTGCGGTGCAAGTGCAAAGTACCCGGATGTAGGTCAAGGTCAAAGGTCAAGGTCAAGTACCCGGATGTAGGTCAAGGTCACGTGGCGCCCCCTACCGGAATTTTTCGGAACTAGAATAGCACGCCACCTAGCGGATTTTTCCGGAACTAAAATATTTCCCACCAAACTATAACAGCGCCCCCTGGCGGATACTTGGTGAACTAAATATTTCCCTCCAAAACTTGAATATCGCCCCCTGGCGGATAGTTGGTGAACTCAAATTATTTCCCGCCAAAACTAAATAGCGCCCCTGGCGGATAGCTGGTGAATTAATTAATTCCCGCCAAAACCCAAGTAGCGCCCCTGGCGGATAGTTGGTGAACTAATTATTTCCCGCCAAAACCAAAATAGCGCCCCCTGACGGATAGTTGGTTAACTAAAATATTTCCCGCCAAAACTAGATATCGCCACCTAGCGGATTGTTGTCGAACTACAATTATACAAGTGGTGTCATATTGTGCACAAGTTGTAAACTAAATGTTCTAGTACTGCAAATATTCGTGTCTCTTGCACGCTTGCGTGCAATAGAGCCCCCTGACGGGTACATCACGAACTACAAACATCATCCCCTAGTGGACAAGTGAGCGAACCACATATGAGTACTGCAAATATTCGTGTCTCTTGATTTTTCTCGTCCATAAACACCTGGTGGATATATAATCATCAACTGAAAGCACCCCTGTTAGATAAGTGGTGAACTAAATAACTACTCAGCAGTCCGCGCTTGTGTACATTCTACTCAGCAGTCCGTGCTTTTGAATTTTCTACAATCCGTGATCTTTCGGCACGCCCACGTGACCTTTATGTTCTGTTCCATAATCTTTTCGGCACGCCCACGTGACTTTTCGGCACATTCACTAACTATATAAGCGCGGTGTTTTATCAATCGGCCCGTCATTCGTATCACGACGACACCATGGTCAACATCATGTTGAAAACACCGAACTACCACACGTCTGCGGCCTTCAGCGACAGCGACGTAGACGAACCGTGTTGCCGACCGTTCGAAGCATCTGGCACCCGACCGCAGTCACTGGATGTCAACCGACCACCATCACCGTTGTATCACGATAGCGCCAACCTCAAAACACCCAACTACCATGCGCCTGCAGCCTTCAGCGAAAGCGACGTAGACGAACCAACTAGCCGACCGTTCGAAGCATCTACCAGCCGTCCACATTCAGCGTCTGTCAATCAACCAGTCGTTGCGTCAAGCCTCTACTCACCGCAACCGGAACCTCTACCCGAACCGGAGGTTGCTGTGAAACCGAAACGAGTTGAATTTTCAGGGGCCGACTCTCCCTTGTCAAACCTTTACCCATGCAGGGTCAAAGCATTCGGTCGGGTTTTTAATTCGGTCGAGCATGCTTATCAATACAGGAAGGCATTGTATCACGGCGACGTCGAATGCGCAGAGCGCATCAAAGCTGCGAAGCATGCGCGCTTGGCAAAACGAAAAAGCAAACAGATTGGAGAGACGAGATCTGGTTGGAACGATGTCCGTGTTCACTGGATGCGACATTTGCTCCTCGCAAAGTTCAAAGTGTCAAAGGATTTGCGAGCCGTATTGTTGGCAACCAGAAATGCTGAACTGGTGGAGCGTGAATCATCGAAAGGGGGCTTTTGGGGACTTGGTCGTGGCTACAAAAATGGACGAAACACTCTCGGAAAACTATTATGCACTGTCCGCGCTAATTACTTGTAGACTCTGCGTTGTATAATATATATATATATATATATATATATATATATATATAGTTCATTGCAAGCCTCTGTGTCATAGCCGTGACGAAACAATGTTCAGTCTCGGGTTCTTGCAGTTATGGAGCGCGACCTGTAAATACGTTTGTGTTGTAATAAAATGTTCAACCCTTATATTGTGTCATTTTTTGAAGTATGAGTAGTATAAGTGCCGTGCATCTTAGTCTCTTTCATCAGTTGCATAAAGTATGGACACGAGGTTAGTTCATCCTTTTACTTGTATTGTTGCTGGGCCAACGGGCTGTGGTAAAACGACGTTTGTTGTCTCTTTACTACGTCATTCTGCCACACTCGTAAACTCACCGCCCGAAAAGATCACGTGGTGTTTCGGTGAATGGCAGACGTTGTATTTCACGCTCTCTACGATACATCCGAACATAGAATTTGTCGAAGGTCTTCCCGATGAGTCGCCTTTCGATCCTAAAACGAGAAACTTGGTAGTTATCGACGATCTCATGTCGGAAACGGACGAGAGGGTCACCAAACTGTTTACGAAGAAGAGTCATCATTCCAACACGTCCGTAATATATATAGTGCAAAATGTATTTCCCAAAGGGAAAGAGAGTCGCACTATAAGTATAAACGCACAGTACATGGTACTCTTCAAGAACCCTCGCGACAACACACAAGTGGTCAACTTGGCCAAACAGATGTATCCGGGTCGAATAAAGTACATGCAAGAAGCTTTCAGAGACGCAACGTCCGTACCACACGGGTATTTGTTCGTCGACCTCAAACAGGCCACACCGGAACACTTGCGCCTGCGTACTAATATCGTTAAGGAACCAAACAAATTTCAGTACGCCTACCTTCCGAAGATATAAATAGAAACACGCCGTGACACTCGTCATTCGTCATGTCGGCGCGAGTAAAGAGAAATGCGTTGTGCCTTTGTCTCCTTGCTAAAGTGGATCCTGCTTTAGCCAGAGCCATCATCGACAAGGGAAAACCCGATCTGGTACACAGTCTGTGCGAGTGTGCACAGAACATATTAAAAGGGAACGTATCACTAAAGAAAGATCACAAGACTAAACTGCGTCGGTACAAGAAGGATCTCAGAACCTTGGTCATCATGAAAACCGGTCTTCATCAGAAGAAACGTATTCTACAGAAAGGTGGTTTCCTTGCGGCCCTACTAGCTCCCTTGGCTACGTCCCTTCTAGCCCCTTTGGTGACGACGTTGTTGCAGTCGTAACTACACGACTATGGAGCACACAAAGAAGATGGCGCTGATCGATCCACGTATTTTGGATAACGTTCAACTGCAACCTCCTTCGACCAGTCCTCTAGGGAGTGTTCGTCATCGACATCGAAGACGTCCGGTGTCATCACGGCGCGCAGTTTATTTGGCTACACCGATGCAACACTTGCGTTGGGAACCGTATTAATAGTCTTGCACGACAGGACACCAGCATTATTACGGCATGTCTCCTCGCGTAGGTAAGAAGACGAAGCGTTCACACGATGTATTGAAAAGTATCTCGTCTCTTGTCTCGTCGGTACTCTCGTGTGATGTGTCATCCGAAGTCTCGTGCCATATCTCGGTCATAGTCTCGTGTGATGTGTCTAGTTGATCTAAGTTCAATTCGTGACACGTGTTGGTCAAAGCATAGTGTTTCGTTTTCGTGACACGTGTTGGTCAAAGCTTAGTGTTTCGTTTGTCCAACTAGTCTCGTCGGTACTCTCATGTGATGTGTCATCCGTAGTCTCGTGACATATCTCGGTCATAGGCTCGTCTCTTTTCTCGTCGGTACTCTTGTGTGACGTGTCATCCGTAGTCTCGTGCCGTATCTCGGTCATAGTCTCGTCTCTTGTCTCGTCGGTACTCTCGTGTGACGTGTCATACGAAGTCTCGTGTGATGTGGCATCCGTAGTCTCGTGACATATCTCGGTCATAGTCTCGTCTTTTGTCTCGTCGGTACTCTCGTGTGACGTGTCATCCGTAGTCTCGTGTGATGTGTCATCCGTAGTCTCGTGTGATGTGTCATCCGTAGTCTCGTGCCATATCTCGGTCATAGTCTCGTCTCTTGTCTCGGCGGTACTCTCGTGTGATGTGTCATCCGTAGTCTCGTGTGATGTGTCATCCGTAGTCTCGTGCCATATCTCGAAGGAATTGATGCAATAACACGTCTATTTTCCTGCAAAAGGAAGGAATTGATGCAATAACACGTCTATTTTCCTGAAAAAGGAAGGAATTGATGCAATAACACGTCTATTTTCCTGAAAAAGGAAGGAATTGATGCAATAACACATCTATTTTCCTGAAAAAGGAAGGAATTGACGCGATAACACGTCTATTTTCCTGAAAAAAGAAGGATTTGACGCGATAACACGTTAAGATTAGTGTTTCGTTTGTACAAATAGTTGATCTAAGTCCAATTCGTGACACGTGTTGGTCAAAGCATAGTGTGTCGTTTGCACAACTAGTTGGTCTGAGTTCAATGTTCGATTCGTTCAGCGTGTTGGTCAAAGCATAGTGTTTCGTTTGTGTGACTAGTTGATCTGAGTTCAATTTGTGACATGTGTTGGTCAAAGAATAGTGTTTCGTTTGTCCAACTAGTTGGTCTGAGTTCAATTCGTGCAGTGTAATCGGTTAAGTTTCTGTTTCGTTTGCGCAACTAGTTGATCTGAGTTCGATTCGTGTCGTGTGTTGGTCAAAGCATAGTGTTTCGTTTGCACCACTAGTTGGTCTGAGTTCAATTTGTGCAGCGTAATCGGTTAAGTTTCTGTTTCGTTTACGCAACTAGTTGGTCTGAGTCCGATTCGTACCGTGTGTTGGTCAAAGCATAGTGTTTCGTTTGCACCACTAGTTGGTCTGAGTACATTAATATCTCTGTACTGAACTACACAGACATGAGTGGTTAACATATCTGTACTGAACTACACAGACATAAGTGGCTATCATCTCTACTGAACTACACAGACATAAGTGGCTATCATCTCTACTGAACTACACAGACATACTTGTGAAGTGTAAGACTATTAGTAAGGTTCCCAACATATGCTTTGCATTACACTATGAAAAAGACACAAGATGAGGTTTGCACAGTTTATTCGTGAACAACACAAACGTATTTACATGTCACGCTCCATAACTGCAAGAACCATATGTTTCATAGTGTTTCGCCACTGTTTCGAAACGGATTCTTGCAACCAAGTATTGATATTACACAACTGTTCGACTGTCACGTCGGATAGTTTCACACCTGCGTCTAACAAAATCACTCAAACAGTCTTTCACCATCTAATTGGTCTGAGTTCATGGACGTGATGTGTGATTTGAGGATGACGTTAGGCATAGTACTATCGTGGTACAACTGTGATGGTGGTCGGTTGACAGATGGTGATGCTGAAGATGACAGTGACCGTCGACGTTTTCGTGACGCAGAGGTAGTTGAAACACTGTCAGCAGCAGCGATGCACTCCACGAACGGTCGGCTAATTGGTTCGTCTAAGTTGGTGTCGTTGAAGGTTGCAGGTGCGTGGAAGTTGGGTGTTTTGAGGATGACGTTAGGCATAGTACTATCGTGGTACAACTGTGATGGTGGTCGGTTGACAGATGGTGATGCTGAAGATGACAGTGACCGTCGACGTTTTCGTGACGCAGAGGTAGTTGGAACACTGTCAGCAGTAGCGATGCCCTCCTTTTCTTGTCGCTGAAACAGTAACGAGATGAGCTTAGTAATGAATGGTCAACTGATATGTATAAGAAAAAATATAATATTATGGTCTTTTGAAAAATGTTTAACAAAATGACATGAATAACATTTGAACACTGTGATAAATTGAAACTTACTATTATCTCTTCAAGTTGTTCTTTACGATATCGAATTCTTATTGCCCGGATCGGGAGACGATTACCTGGACGTGGCCAATACTTACCTGTTGGTGCGAGCACGTGTAGTCAAAGGAAACGGGGACGATATCGCTCAAGCTGCAGCTGTTGGACCAGTAAACAACTGGATGCATTCTCTGTTTAGTCAAGTCGATGTGTCTTTGAACGGTACCCTCGTCACACCTTCAACGAATACCTATCCTTATCGAGCGTACATAGAAACGTTACTGAGTCACGGAGCAGAAGCAAAGAAGAGTCAACTGACTAGTGCCTTGTGGTACAAAGATACGGCTGGACACATGGATGCCACCGACGACGCAAACACGGGGCTGCAAAAAAGAAAGACCTATATTTCCGGTAGTCGAATCGTCGATATGATGGGCCGTCTACACGTCGACCTCTTCTTTCAAGACCGCTATCTATTGAACGGTGTCGACGTGAAAATTCGACTAGTACAGAGCAAGGATGCTTTTGCACTCATGGGTGCTGGTGGTGACAATGCCGATTACAAGGTACGCATAGTCGAAGCAATTTTGTTTGCGCGAAAAGCTAAACTGAATCCTGCCGTACAGATGGGTCACATCAAAGCGCTACAAAAGGGAACGGCCAAGTATCCGTTGCGAAGAGTCGATTGCAAGGTATTTTCCATACCCCGAGGTGCCATGTCGCACACTCACGAAAACGTTTATTTGGGTGTCTTACCCAAGAGAATAGTCTTGTGTTGTATAGACAACGACGCATACAACGGAACATTCGCCAAGAATCCGTTCCACGTAAAACACAACAACTTGAACTTTCTTGCATTGTACGTCGACGGGCAACAAGTTCCTGCGAAACCACTCCAACCTAATTTCAACGATGGTTCCTACGTGAGAAGTTACAGTAATCTATTTGCTGGAACGGGAAAGATGTTTCAAGACGAGGGAAACAACATCAGTCGTGACGAGTTTGGCAAAGGATATACCCTGTTTGCGTTTGACATCACACCAGATTGTTGTGACGGTCCCCATTTCAATTTGCTACATAAAGGCAACCTACGAGTCGAGATGCACTTTAATCAACCTCTCGACCAAACGATCAACGTCGTCGTCTACGGAGAATTCGAGACGGTTTTGGAGATTGACCGCAACAGAAACGTCGTCTACGATTACTAATGGATACGGCACAGATAGAAAGACTCCTTGCGGCGGATGCTTACACTAGAACCGTTGTTCGAGGCGTACTACCTAAAGACGGGTTACCCACTACTCCTATGACGACCTATCCGGCAGCTTTCGTGTGCAACACTCATTCGAGCAATGAACCGGGTCAACATTGGATCTGCATGTTTATCGCAAAAGACGGACGTGGAGATTACTTCGACTCCTACGGTTTGCCACCTCGACACGACGAATTCGTGGATTTTCTACAGAGCAACTGCGTGACTTGGACTTTCAACAAGAGAACGCTTCAGAGCCCGCTGTCTAACGTGTGTGGACAATACTGTGTCGTGTACTTGCTGCACCGAAGTCGAGGCGTACCTACGAAGACGTTTGTGAACACTTTCGGGAACGATTTAGTGAACAATGACTGTCGTGTTTTCGATTTTGTTAAGAGTGCCAAGTAACGTTTGCATGTAATGTTGGCATGCACGTTCTTGTATTACCTTAATTAAGCAATAAAAAAAGTCGACACCATATGTGCGTTTGTGAAATGCTTTATTCAGACGCCCAAGATACGATTTTTTACGACACTAAAAAGTTCCGAGTACTACCGACACTAAAAAGTTCCGAGTACTACCGACACTAAAAAGTTCCGAGTACTACCGACACTAAAAAGTTCCGAGTACTAACGACACTAAAAAGTTCCGAGTACTACCGACACTAAAAAGTTCCGAGTACTAACGACACTAAAAAGTTCCGAGTACTACCGACACTAAAATCTCTCGTGTGACGTGTCATCCGCAGTCTCGTGATATATCTCGGCCATAGTCTCGTGTGATGTAGTGTTTCGTTAGTGCAACTAGTTGGTCTGAGTTCAATTCGTGACACGTGTTGGTCAAAGCATAGTGTTTCGTTTGTCCAACTAGTTGGTCTGAGTTCAATTCGTGACACGTGTTGGTCAAAGCATAGTGTTTCGTTTGTCCAACTAGTTGGTCTGAGTTCAATTCGTGACACGTGTTGGTCAAAGCATAGTGTTTCGTTTGCCCGCTAGTCGGTCTGAGTTCAATTCGTGTCACGTATTCGGCTAAGGTTAGTGTTTCGTTTGTACAACTCGTGTCTATTTTCCTGAAAACGGAGGGATTTGCTGCGATAACACGTATATTTTCCTGAAAACGGAGGGATTTGCTGCGATAACACGTATATTTTCCTGAAAAAGGAAGGAATTGACACGATAACACGTATATTTTCCTGAAAAAGGAAGGAATTGACACGATAACACGTATATTTTCCTGAAAAAGGAAGGAATTGATGCAATAACACGTATATTTTCCTGAAAAAGGAAGGAATTGACACGATAACACGTATATTTTCCTGAAAAAGGAAGGAATTGACACGATAACACGTATATTTTCCTGAAAAAGGAAGGAATTGACAATAACACGTATATTTTCCTGAAAAAGGAAGGAATTGACACGATAACACGTATATTTTCCTGAAAAAGGAAGGAATTGACACGATAACACGTATATTTTCCTGAAAAAGGAAGGAATTGACACGATAACACGTATATTTTCCTGAAAAAGGAAGGAATTGATGCAATAACACGTATATTTTCCTGAAAAAGGAAGGAATTGATGCAATAACACGTATATTTTCCTGAAAAAGGAAGGAATTGATGCAATAACACGTATATTTTCCTGAAAAAGGAAGGAATTGATGCAATAACACGTATATTTTCCTGAAAAAGGAAGGAATTGACACGATAACACGTTAAGATTAGTGTTTCGTTTGTCCAACTAGTTGATCTAAGTTCAATTCGTGACACGTGTTGGTCAAAGCATAGTGTTTCGTTTGTACAACTCGTGTCTCGTCGGTACTCTCGTGTGATGTGTCATCCGTAGTCTCGTGACATATCTCGGTCACAGTCTCGTCTCTTGTCTCGTCGGTACTCTCGTGTGATGTTTCATCCGTAGTCTCGTGTCATCCGTAGTCTCGTGACGTATCTCGGTCACAGTCTCGTCTCTTGTCTCGTCGGTACTCTCGTGTGACGTGTCATCCGAAGTCTCGTGACATATATCGGTCATAGTTTCGTGTGATGTGCCTAGTTGATCTAAGTTCAATTCGTGACACATGTTGGTCAAAGCATAGTGTTTCGTTTTCGCGACACGTGTTGGTCAAAGCATAGTGTTTCGTTAGTGCAACTAGTTGGTCTGAATTCAATTATATATATATGTATGTATCTATATAGTGTAAGACTATTAGTAAGGTTCCCAACATACGCTTTGCATTACACTATGAAAAAGACACAAGATGAGGTTTGCACAGTTTATTCGTGAACAACACAAACGTATTTACATGTCACGCTCCATAACTAAAAGAACCAGAGACATTGATACAGAGTCTTGCAAAGTTTAATCGTGTACAACACAAAAGAAAGTTCTTTACAGGTCACCCTCCATTACTGCCAGAACCATATGTTTCATAGTGTTTCGCCACTGTTTCGAAACAGATTCTTGCAACCAAGTATTGATATTACACAACTGTTCGACTGTCACATCGGATAGCTTCACACCCGCGTCTAACAAAACACTCAAACAGTCTTTCACCACTGCGGTTGAATTAATGGTCTCCACAGCCTCGTCAAAGTGCATGCAAATTAGAATGTCATCAGATAACATACAATCGTGATGACATTGACTAGGATGGTCTATCTTGCAACCACGACATTGTCGTCTTGAGAGTTCAAAGATGTTACATGATATGTGTCGTGCCAGAGTCTTCTTCATTTCAATTACAGGGAAATCAATGGTAAAGTTCGGACCAGTAAAGTCAGGAGCAGAAGTTGTGACGTTGGCAGGCTGGGTAGAAGTTGTGACATTGACAGCATGGGTAGTTGTGACGTCGTCAGGAACGGAAGTTGGTATCGATGATGTTCTGTTGTCGTTAATCGTCTCTGTCGACACAGAGACCATTCGTTGACGCTTTGATGGTAGCGAGCCTTCAATGTAATCCTGCAAGAATATTTCAATAATATAAAAAAAAAATATTAAAGAATGAATGGGAATAGTACACCGTTGCTAGAGTACGGTGATAACGACGCCATTTTAACGGAAGTAAACATATACAGGGATGCCATTTTAGCAGAGGTAAACATACGCAGGGGCGACGATGGTGAAAGTACATAGTAAAACAATACAAAGTATGACTCACCACTGACGTATACAACTTGGCTTCATTGGTCGTCCTCTTCCGACGTGCACAACATCCGCTGGTTACGTGGCGCTTGCTATTATATTTCTGTGTGAACGATCCCCCACAGTCTGGGCAGGTGAAGGGTCTCTGCGATGGTGGTAGTTGTTTCAGGGTCGATAGGGACTCCTCCTCGGCAGCACTCATTCGAATCATATCACTCGAGTCTGATGTATCGCAAGGGTAGTAATATGATATCTTCAACATGATGATGTTAGCCGTGGTGTCGTTGTGATACGAATGATGATCCGACTGGTAGAGCTCCGCGTTTATATAGATAGTGAATGTGCCGAAAGGTCACGTGGGTGTGCCGAACGAGCACGAAATTTCTAACCTATGAGAATAGCTAATACTCTTTTGTGAGAATGTGGTTGGCTCTGAAAAGAACCGTTTCTTGGAATTTCGTCAAATTTTTCTTATGATGGTGATGATGATGATGATGAACACACGAGTTGATGTTGATGTTGATGTTCGTGCATTATCCTGGACAGTGTGTTCTTAACGAGAACGAAGCGTCGCAGGTAAGACTCCGGGTTGTGGGTCTTGCGAGTCTTGTGCATCTCGCGAAGTTTCTCGACAGACAACCTCATGAGGTGTCGTGTCTCCTTGCGGTGGTCGGATGTGATCAGTGACGGAGACAGACGCTTGGCAGGTTGATAGACACAAAGGTCGGCCACCGGGTGTCTTCGCTTGTTGCTACCCGCAACATCTCGGTCATTGTCGGTAGCAATATCTCGGACGTTGTCAGTAGATGAATTCACACCCATTTTCAAGATGTAAGCTATAATGACCACAAAACCAGACGCAGGCCTTTTATAACCAGTCCACAGACCATAACGATCACGTGGGCGTGCCGAAAGATTATGGAAGAGAACGTAAAGGTCACGTGGGCGTGCCGAAAGATCACGGATTGTAGAAAATTCAAAAGCACGGACTGCTGAGTAGAATGTACACAAGCGCGGACTGCTGAGTAGTTATTTAGTTCACCACTTATCTAACAGGGGTGCTTTCAGTTGATGATTATATATCCACCAGGTGTTTATGGACGAGAAAAATCAAGAGACACGAATATTTGCAGTACTCATATGTGGTTCGCTCACTTGTCCACTAGGGGATGATGTTTGTAGTTCGTGATGTACCCGTCAGGGGGCTCTATTGCACGCAAGCGTGCAAGAGACACGAATATTTGCAGTACTAGAACATTTAATTTACAACTTGTCCACAATATGACACCACTTGTATAACTAGTACCGAAAAATTCCGATAGGGGGCGCTGTTTTAGTTAATCAACTATCCACCAGGGGAGCTATTTTAATTCACCAACTATCCGGCAGGGGGCGCTTTTAGAGTTTTGGTGGGAAATAATTTTTGGCGGGAAATAATTTAGTTTACCAACTATCCGACAGGTGGCACTATTTTAGTTTTGGCGGGAAATATTTAGTTCACCAAATATCCGCCAGGGGAGCTATTTGAGTTCACCAACTATCCGCCAGGGGGCGCTGTTTTAGTTTTGGCGGGAAATATAATTAGTACCGAAAAATTCCGATTATTTTTTGGCGGGAAATATTTAAGTACCAGAAAATTCCGCTAGGTGGAATATTTTAGTTTCGAAAAATTCCGCTAGGCGGCGCTATTTTAGTTTTGGAGGGAAATTATTTTTTGGCGGGAAATATTTTAGTTCCGAAAAAAACCGCTAGGTGGCGTGATGTTCTAGTTCCGAAAAATTCCGGTAGGGGGCGCCACGTGACCTTGACCTACATCCGGGTACTTGACCTTGACCTACATCCGGGTCATGTGACCTTGACCTGCATCCGGGTACTTGACCTTTGACCTTGACCTACATCAGGGTACTTTTGCTTTTGCTGCGCGACGCGACAGCTGCGCGCGGTACTTAACCTCCTTTACTACTTACGTCTTCTTCATCTAAATGCCCCGATACACTATCAGGCAATGCCGTACGGCAGTGTCTTGTTGGATGAGTTACTATGGCAATATTCAAATTTTGACGTCCCCATCGGGCACTGTCTGATGTCTGCTGGGGATCCAACATGCGCTATTGTCATACGACAATTGGTGGGAACATTGGCGGATCGCGATCGTGGAGAATTGTTGGTACAGAAAAGGTGAAAAACAAGTGAAAATATTGATCGATATGTATTATTCTTACATTAATATTATTCATAAAGTAGCACTAGACATATATTGAGTAACAGTTGTGCTTAAAGTTAGTTAGTTTAGTGAGTGATAATAGGGAAACTTAGCCTTCGATAATTTTGTAAACAAAATTTAACAAACCTGATTATGTGGTAGAATATATAGGAGATAAAGTAACAAATATACTTACGTAAGATAATATATGTGTAACCAGTACCTGCTAGATACTTTGATTATGTAGCATTGTTGTTAAAATGAAGCAAGGGCGATAGTCGGGCGTATCGTTAGCATACGTGATAGGATAGATAGTGCGCTGTGTAATTAAAATCTGCCGTAATATAAAGTGTGTGGTCGTACACAGAAAACAGTCTTCATCAAGACTAATTTAGTTAAGTTCTTAAATAAATTCTGATATGGCGCCTTGCAAGCGGTAAATCAAGGCGAAGCGACACTTGGTGTACGACCACTGCCACTGTACTGGTCTGGAAGTAAGGTTCGGTCTGAAAGTAAGTTCCGGTTCCGTGTGCACACGCCAAAGGTTAGCGCCTCCTTTCGGCCTGCTTAAACACGGTGTCTGCCGAAAGTATGCGAGTACCATTTATATTATAGTTTGCGTTAGTTTTGTAATTATTCAAATGACACATCTCCGTCAGTTTGGAATGTATCAAGCTGAAATATTGCGTGCGATCTAGGAGGCCCATTGGGGGTGGTTCGTAGATTTTTCTTTTTTTAAATTCGTTGGGGGTGGTAGTCCTGCTGGTAACAATTTTTAAATGACACATATCTGTCTGTTTGGCATGTATGAAGCTGAAATGTTTTATGCGATCTAGTGGGCCCATTAGGGTAGTTTGTAAATGTAGATCTTGTCGAAGTACATCCGGTGGTGGGGGACTCTGGGAGGTCATAATTTTTAAATGACACTTATCTCTTTAAATTTGTCATGTATGGAGTTAAAATTTTGCGTGTGATCTAGGGGTAGTTTGTAGATGTAGATTACATTTTTTTCCATTGTTCGGGGGTGGGGTCACAATTTTAAAATGACACTTATCTCCGTGAGTTTTGCTTATATGAGGCTGACAGTACAAATATAATATCATGTCAACGTGTATAATTATATGTGACGTAACAGTTCAAATAGTATTATTAAATAAAATATATAATGCAAAAAATTTCATTCATTTACGCAGATCTAAACCACGTAGCCCTTTGTACTGCAATGTTTACAATAAAACATTTCTACAAATATGGTCTATTGTAACATTCAATCAGACGAGTATTCAAATCCAATTATTCAGCTCTGATCACGTGCAGATGTACGCTCTCTGCTCAGCACCGTAGGGGAGCATACAGATCAATGGAGTAACGGTCGCTACAGCAAACACAATTTTTTTAATTATGTAACTTAGTTGCTGCGCGCGTCGAGCAAGGAGTCAAAGTTAATCGGTTACCTGAAGTCACGTTGTTCACCACGGTGTAACTCAATCGCCGCATACTTTTGGCACAGGGTCAAAGTTGATCGGTCATCTGAGGTCATGTTGCTCACCGCGGGTTGCATTTGGTGTAACGCTCTTACGCGAGCATGCGCAATATGCAAAAACAGACCCGGAACATACTTTCAGACCGGAACTTACTTCCCGACCGGTACACCACAGCTGGGTGGATTTTGCCTTGTCCGGCTGTGGAAAGTCATGGGCAAAAACCAAGGAAGAGGGATTCACCTTCTAGTGCGTGGGTTGTTGGAAGGTGGAGTGTTTGCATAAGGAGATAGTTAGGTTGACAGATGTA
>CM034536.1:66598617-66611117 GCA_020002185.1 Paraescarpia echinospica
ACCGTCTTATTTCGGTAGCACATTTACACCTACGTTCGATTGACACTTAACTATCGTCCTTGTTTTGCAGTTATAGGAATCATCCTCTCAGTTATGTCCTTCCTGGGCTGTATTTGTGGCTATGCCTGCCACACGAGTTCGCGATCAACTACAACGATAAGTATTACACGTCTTTTTCCTCTAATACAACTCATTGCCACGTGTAATATGCTAGAACGTTATACAGTAAACACATGTTTTTTTATCTTAATAAATGTCTACCAGTTGATGCGCTGCAGTGAGTGGCTGCTCCCGGGCTCTACGTGTAAAGTAGTCAAAATTTCATTGGTTTGAATTGTATAAAGTGTACGTGTTTCTATATACTGAATTGTGAACTTCAAAGAATATATGCGGGACATTTGCGAGTCGTTCGTGCCGTGGATCTTCAGTTTTATCGACTTTTATATTGACTGTTACTTTTGTCGTCAGTAATAGTAACAACAACCTCATCTCTGCGTCGAAGAAAACGCCCTGGAGCCACCTGTTGTGGTATCGACGACTGCAAAATGTAACTTTCGGGACACTGATAAGTGTGCACTGAGAGACGAAATTAAAGTGGGTGAATTGGTCGCTACGTACAACACCAACCTAACGAAGTGTCTGGATAAACACTTTCCGTAGCGCACCGTACGCACACGAAACAACTTGACCCACCCATGGTACGACGCCGACATTGACGATGCCCGTTAAAAGAAACAGAAACTGGAAAATCTTTGGAAAAAAAAAAAACTTGAAATTCATCGCCAGTCGTACGTCACGTCACGATATGACTGCAATGCCTTGCTACTGGAGAGAAAAACATTATTTTCTAGGATCGTTTAAAAAACGCTAGCAACTACAATATGTTTCGTCTGGTGAGATCTCTTGGTGGTCACAATTTTCAGCTACATCAGGAATTCATCCCGGCAGTGGAAGGATGCGAACTATTTGTTTACTTTATTTAGTGACAAAATCAATAAACTGCTGTCAAACTTACAACGTTACACTTCAACTGATATGGCAATATGTAATGAAAAGCAATGTTTTGCAGATCCTATACATGTCTTTCATATACCAACAGCAGAAGAAATCACAACAATTTTTGGTACCACGAACAAAACTTTCTTGCTAGATCCTCTACCTGCTAACCAGCTAAAAGACAATGCCACCGGTCTTGTCCGTCCTTTGTTGACGAAGCCATCGCTCAACAAAGACGTTTTGGATAACTATCGTCCAGTGAGTTATCTCACACATTTGTCTAAAGTAGTTGATAAAGTAGTGACGCTTACAATATCCACACACGTCACTGATCATGGAAAGAATGATTGCTACCAATCGGCCTATCAAAAACACCATTCGACGGAAACTGCTTTACTAAGCGTTACCATTGCAATGAAATCTGCCGTCGACAACAAACAGGGCACATCACTGGTTTTTAGTGCAGCTTTTGAGACAATTAACCATGCCATCTTAATTGATCAATCGACGACTACGATTGCGCTACGGCTAAATTGACAAAGCATTAGACTGGGTGGTCTCGTACTGCAGGGACAGACAAAGCGCGTCGGAATTTGTGACATATTTTCGGGTACAACTCCTCTGACTTCAGGTGTCCCGCAATGCTCCGTCGTAGGCCCACTGCTCTTCTCGTTGTATGTGCAACCAATTGGCGATATCATAAGAAAACATGGCCTTTGCTACCATCACTACGCTGATGTTTTAAAACTCTACTCCCACTTTGATCTCTGTACAACCGCTTACGCTGCTGTTTTACGTCGAATGGAAGCATGCCTGGATGACATAAAACATTGGATGGCGCGGAATTACTGGTGCATGAATGACAGCTAGACCGAGTACATTCCAGTGGTGCCTAAGTCGGCCGCTGCACCTGTGGATGACAGCGTAATATGTGTTGGCGACTGTACGATTGAGCTTCACGATATACGACCTACAAAATGCTGGTGTTTACGTATTGTGCCTTGAATGGTCTAGCGCCGGACTACATAAGTGAGTTAATTGGCTACCGTACCATCAACAGAACTCTACGATCTACCTCGCAGCCTCGCCTTTAGCTCGTACCGGCCTCACAAACTGTTACTCATGGTGATCACCGTTTCGCGGTTTGCTCGGCAGTTCTATGGAACAATTTGCCTCCTACACTCAGGACAGCAACATCATTACAAGTGTTTAAAACACTTTTGAAGACTCACCTTTTTAAACAAGCGTTTTTATAATTCACTGACGAGGACATTTTATGTGCTTTCTATTGATAAATATAGTTTTTGTTTTATTAGTTTCTTAACATATTTATGGTTATTCTTCTTGTATAAATAAATGTATTTATAGTAGTTTTTAAGAATGTCTTAATTTATTTAAACGTTTTTTTAATGATCTCTCTTTTTTAGTAACTATATTTAAGGTAATGTTATATTTTTTACATATTTATTTCATAGTTAGCATTTCTTTTTATGTAAAATACTATTATATACGTGTGCATGTATGTAAAGCGCCCGAGGGCAATTTTAATTGATTGGGCTCTATATAAGTATTTTTTATTTATTTATTTATTTATTTATGTCCGAAATCTCGGCGTCTACGTGGACAGTCATCTGAACATGAACAAACAGGTATCACAAACTGTTAGTATGTGCGCATTCTATCTACGCCACATTAATAAAATCAGCCGATTTTTACCTAAAACAACGAAAGAACGCATAGTCAACGCCATGATAACATCGCGACTGCACTGTTGCAATTCATATACGGAACATCTGCAAACAACATCGCTCGTCTGCAACGAATTCACAACTCGGCCGATCGTCTGATATTGCGTCGCCCGCGGAGTGATTGTGCTACGCCGCTGTTGTATGATTTGCACTGGTTACCCGTTGCTCACAGAATCGAGTTCAAAATATTGGTGTTCACGTACAAGGCAATGCATGAAAGTGCGCCCGTCTACGTGCGTGATCTCGTGTGTCCTTACAGACCTGCTAGACCACTGCGGTCTGCTGACAACAACATGTTGTCCGTAATGCGTACTCGCGTCAAAGCTGGTGACAGATCGTTCGCGGTGGCTGCTGCAACTCTCTAGAACACACCGCCTAATTACATTACATTTTTGGAAACTCTTGGAAGTTTTAAATGTCAAATAAAACACATTTATTCAGAATATGAATGTAAACGAACACTAGTAGCTCGTTTGTGACTTTCCTCAGTGATCCAGTGGATTTATTTATATTAGTTATGTTTTATAACTATCTATTTATTCATTTGATTTTATACTGCTATATTTTAGTGATTAATTTAAGCATTATAATGTATTAATTATGTAATATTGTACAGTGTATATTTTATGTTAACATTTTACTACCATAATCCAATTACTTTGTTGCCCTTTACTTAATTTATTTATTAATATTTGTATTATTATTGTATGGCACAATTTTTAGTTTAAATGACTCTTAGTACTAATATTTGAGTTTAATAATCATGACGTATGATGTATTGTAAAGCGCAACGAACAATTGTGGATCTGGCGCTATAATAAATTTAATGTATTAGTATTATTAATATATATGATCATAGATATTTATCGGTGACCACCGATCACGTATGTGTGTGTGTGCGTGCGTGTGTATGCGTGGTATGTGTGTGTGTGTGTTTGTGCGTGTGCGTGTGCGGGTGAGCGTGAGCGTGTGCGAGTCTCTCCCTCTATCTTTCTCACTCTCTCCCCCCTCTCTGTCTCGCTCTCTGTGCGTACGTATGCGAATGTATACATGCATATGTGTGTGTATGTGTGCGAGAGCGGGCGTTCGCGCGTATGTGTATGGTCGTGACTGCCAGTAACATATTAATGTGATTTGTTGTGTCCATTCCAGGAGGCCGATGTCTCCTACGCCATCAGAACAGAATCCACAGTATTCGTGATAGGTTAGTCTTGAGATAATCTTGTATTGCCATAAAGCACGCGGCCGTTGCACGAACTCATGACCCCGATTTCGCTCCGTATCAGTGATCTTGGATATAGAAAACTCAGTGACGGGGGCGGTTTGTACATTATGAAAAAAACATAAATTTAACAACGGATTACATTTACTAGTGAATTTTCATTATGAACTAATTATCTTTGTGAAGCTGTCCTGGTCTCGCCAACATTGTACTAAACGCAGAGATGTCTATGACTAATTATTGATCAGCATAAATAATTACACTGATTTGCAGTATACTAAAAACTGGAAAATGAAATATGCCTTAACCTGAGTGTATAAATATTTGCTCTGTACGGCGTAGATATCGATGTATAGTGTTTTTGCCAAATTGACAACGTAATCATGGTTGCGCACGTAGGTGATTTAAATTAAAGGTGACCGATAAACGAGCCCAAACCATTCTATATTATTAATATATCTTTGTTAAAGCCAAATATACTGTTGTATTATACTACAATTTTAACAAGCAAGCAATCGTAGTAGATGACATTGTGTTTACCAAACGCAGAAAAAGAACGCACTTGCGAACGAGCGAATGCATTGCATGTGCGTGCACTTACATGAGTTTATTTGTTTAATAACACCTGCAATTTGTCAGACCATTTGACCAATTTGTTTTTATAATATTGTAGATGGACTTTATATTCATCATGTTTACCCGATCTAAACACATTTGTGTCATCCACAAATGCAGTATCACGATACCTTGCATCTGGCGTTACCCATCAGCGAACTGAATAGTGCATGATTATCTACGTCTGCTGCTTTGCTTTTGATTGGTAAATGCGAAAGTTAGCCTCGATTATCCAGGCGCCGTGAGGTGGCAGCATTGCCCCCTCACTACGGCCTGGAATATTTAGGTCCTGCCAATGTTATCGGTAGGAGGCTTTACCCCAGATTCTGATAGACACGATGATTGGCTCTCAGGCCAACTATGAAATAACAAATTAAATAAGGATACACTTTTATCAGATAATACTATACTATAACAACTATTTAACATTAAACTTATATTGAAACATAGTACACACAAAACAAACCGACATAAATTAAACGTTTTTAGTAGTTTAGTGCCTTTTTATAGCATGCATATTCACTAGGTGGCAGCTCTCATGGCTGTCAACAAGTGGGCAGTGAAAACGCGATTCTGAGACTATCTTCCTGGCAAAGTAACGCAGCCAGGTGAGAGTCGGTTAAGCGAACATATGCGAAAGTCGGTGTTTTGATATTCTGGCCGTATGCCGTTTATAAAGACAGCCTCGCTCAAACGCACACAAACGCAAGGAATGTTTAATACGACGTTAAGACCTTTACTTTATAAACAATATAATCAACTTTACAGTTCGCACGTTTGCATATTCAATAAAACAATTAAAATTCGGCCTATCTGAAAAGTGATGATCTGTTATTTACAGTCTTTCTTGGTTATGATATTAGCACATGGTAGATCCCATACAAATGCGCGGACAACCTATGAAACACATATGAGTTGGTTTTAAATATTAATACGAATGATCGCGAACAAAATGTTTCGTTGGAACAAACCCATTGTTTTGCAGAAAACATTTATTTCAATGTGTTTAAGGTGTTGTTTTCAGGTGGTAATGAGGAAGCAGAGGGATGCTTCCAGCCTTCAACAGCTTCTGTCCCACCCGACTACAACCATTTATATGGCATCACTCAGCCAACCACCGGCAGTATTTTATTTTGAATTACTGGTGTTTAATAATGAAACCCTCGAAACTGTGGAAAACGTCTACAATACATAGGTGCCACCATATATAAAAATCACACTTGACAAGGGACTAAACACGTCATTAGGCAAAGCTGCAACATTATTTAAACAACTTTCACAAAGAGTACGAACTGTCCAACATCGGTCTGACAGTGCAAGCAACATCTGAAGTGTATCGTGCATGTGTTCTTAGTATTTTATTGGGCGATGTAGGCAGCTGGACAACTTACCATGAACAAGAATGGAAACAAAACAACTGTCATTCCCTTTGCCTGCATGCAGGTGTTTGTTGGCGTGAAACATTAAAATGTGTGGCAGCACGTCAATTTGAAACAACGTCTGGCACGTTAATTTACACAGTTCACATGTTTAAAAACATACAGATGTAGGTAGACCTACAGGAACAAATGTTTCGTGACACGAACATATTCAGTAAATAACGTCAAAGCGACATTGTGGCTCTGTGCATAGAGGAGTAGTATTACATCAACTCCATTTAGTTGGACCCCAACATACCGGCGAAGTCACTATGTTATCATATTTCTGATGTTTCACCACGTCCTTGACGTAGGCCACCTCGTCGCTCACACATACGTTCCATCGCGACATTAAACGTCACGACGATCAACAAAAATCAGGCGTTCTGGCCTAAAACTACCTCTGACCGTGAGGAGCACCGGAACGAACAACGCGTTTTATATACCGAATCCTGTTACCCAAAGACGAAATCAACTGAATAACTCGTATCAAAGCTGAGTTGCCCCAGCACAGGTTGTTGGTTATTACCTCGAATATATAAAACGTTTGTCTAATTGTCCGACCGTTCACTGGAGGTACCATTACGAGTTAATCTCGCGATGTTCATCCACAGTAACATGAATACTCACAGTAGGTTCGCTCTGAATCAAACTTAAAATTTGAATCGATCGGCTTCTGTACAGATATACCTACTTTTTTAAACTAAGAAACATCGTGTGGCTAATAATCGAATATTGCTGCTGTGAAAATGGAATAATTGAGCATTGCAAAGCACAAGGAACTGCATACGAAACAAATCTGCATTTATAATTTAAATTGCCATGATATCGGTGTTTTAATGTGACTCAGCGGAACGGGAGTGATCGTTCACGAACCGCACATTATGGTTATTCCCGCTCGTTTTCTCCAGACGCGCCTAGAATTTAAAGCGTTGTCCTAAAAGGCGAGGATGCAAAAATTAGACGGCTAATCAGACGTTTAAAAATGTACCTTGCTTTACGCAGACTACGGCGATCACATAAGAATTGTTCTGCTCAAACAAACGTAACCCTAAAACGCGCAAACAAACATATTTCGCACGCTTGATGATTTCAACAAATTCAAACGTTTCATTTTACACATGGTGAACTGAATTTGCTCCAAAATATATTATAAAAATAAATGGTGTTTAAAAACGAATGCTAAATACCACACACACACACACACACACACACACACACACACACACACACACACACACACACACACACACACACACACACACACACACACACACACACACACACACACACACACACACACACACACACACACACACACACACACACGCACACACACACACACACACACACAAACACCCCCCCACACACACACACACACTCACGCACACAAACACACACATATACACATATGTGTATGTATACGAATATAATATTTCGATGTTTTAGTAGCTATTTAGTACAAAATAGTCCTCTACTTGTATATTTTCGTCATGTTTACCCGATCTAAACATATTTTTGTCATCCACAAGTACAGTATTATAATACCTCCCATCAGGCGTTACCCATCGGCGAACTGAATAGTGCATGCATACATGTAAAATTGATACCAGAAATCCTGAAGATCGCAAACGAATCCGTTTGATTGTCTGCGTCTGCTGCTTTGTTGCGCATGCCCAAAAGGAGCATTTCATTGGAAAATGCGAAAGTCGGTCTTTTAATATTCTGGCCGGATGCCGTTTGTAAAGAAAGCATTGTTGAAACGCACACAAACGTAGATAATGTTTAATACGACCTTAAGACCGTTACTTGGTAGATAATCTAGTCAACGTTTTAGTTCTCACTTTTGCGTTTTCAACAAAACAATTCAAATTCGGCCTATCTGAAAAGTAATGACCTGGTTATTTACAGTCTTTCTTGGTCATGATAATACCACATGGTAGATCCCACGCGCCTAGAATTTAAAGCGTTATCCTAAAAGGCGAGGATGCAAGAATTAGACGGCTAATCAGACGTTTAAAAATGTACCTTGCTTTACGCAGACTACGGCGATCACATAAGAATTGTTCTGCTCAAACAAACGTAACCCTAAAACGCGCAAACAAACATATTTCGCACGCTTGATGATTTCAACAAATTCAAACGTTTCATTTTACACATGGTGAACTGAATTTGCTCAAAAATATATTATTAAAATAAATGGTGTTTAAAAACGAATGCCAAATACCACAAACACACACACACACACACACACACACACACACACACACACACACACACACACACACACACACACACACACACACGCACACACACACACACACACCCATACGCACACTCAAACGTATGCGCGCGCGCGCACACACACTCAGGCGCACGCGGACAGACACACGCTAACAATTAGGCACACGCACTCCAAACGTACGTACGCACGTACGCACGCACACACACTATATATATATAATATAGTATATATATATATATATATATATATATATATGGTCAAATCCAACGAACTGAGTACGCGGCATGTTTAGACATGTATCTTGAGTAATTATGTGATTAAAAGTATAAAGATATGCTGTTTTGTCCGGCTTGATGATACCTTTCGGGAGATATATATTTTGTTTTTTTCTGGTTTGAAAACTTTTGGAACTAAAGCTGATAAACTGGTCGTTTCTGGCCATTTTTTTTTACAAAAATGTTGACCTCTATATTTTTTTTTAATCGGTTTGTAATCATCGTAAACAATGAATATGCACCGTGTTTATTAATTCATTAGACCACCACATGTGTCTATGTTGTTACTGCCTTGTGATTAAAGCAATTTGCAAATAACTTGATTTTTCGACAATATATTGGTCATGGGGAATATTGATGTTACCGTCCGAGGACCACTTTTCGTAATGGCATATTCATGTAAAATTATTAACCGATAACATGTACATATATCTAGCTGTAGATATATCCTAACGTGTGTAGTACCAATATGCACTGCTGTTTTTAGATGTACATTTTGGTATTTTTTTGTTTATTGTCTTTTTTTCCGCCGTCTCAGGTTTGGGTAAGTTTTTTCCCGGTATCATCCGGGGCCCTTTTTCTTTCGTAACGGGGGCATGCAGGTTAATGGTTGATACGACCGCATGCTCGTACAGTTCAATCAATGCATTCACATCTAGTTCAGTATCCACCGATGAAAGTTGCAAAGAAAGATCAGTTTCAAGGCGAATCAGATCAAGTCCGCGAAAATCACTCAGCTGTTTCACGACACGGGCAGACACTGGTTTAGTAGACGATAGAAGGAAAACGATGCTATAATGATCCGATATGGTGCTGGGGTACGCTGTAGTTGACGTCACTATTGAACTGGATGAACGTGTCATCACTAAATCCAACATGTGTCCCCTCATATGCGTGGGTTCAGTGACATGTTGTTTTAAGTTGTTTTCCGCGAAAATATCATTCAACACCTTTACACCAGGTGCACTATTCATTTCGCAGTGGAGATTGGAGTCCCCGACAATTAGAATGTATTGTCGTGTAACTACTATTTTATTTATGTATGCTTCAAATTCATCATGGAACGGCTGCATTGAGTTGGTCGGTGGGCGATAGATGATAACAACACGTACAGCTCTCGATGTTTTTGTTGATTTAACACCTAAATGTTGACATGTGTCATATATTTTGGTTGAAGTCTTATGGAATTTGTATGCCGATTTGCATAACAGTCCAACACTACCTCCACGCTTCGATGAACGGCATACCCCAATGTAGCTCTAACCTGGCGGGGTTAATTCGTTGAGAACGGCATACTTGTTTGGCTTGCACCATGTTTCGGTCAAAAACATTAAATCGGCATTATGATCAAGCATATGTTCTCTAACTGTTACGGGTTTGTTACCACAGATCGCGCGTTGAGCAGCACACAAGTCACATCACTGGTAATATATTTCACACCGCTGTTGTTGAGCATTGCCTGGTTAATACGCATCAGATCAATACTAGTGTTGTGTCGATGTATGCCTGTCCTGGCACTACGAATATCAAACACATCGTCGTTTTCTGTTATTGTTGCTGCTGCTGCTGCTGCTGCTGCTGCTGCTGCAGCTGCTGCTACCGTCATCACTGTTGTTGTTGTTGCTGCTGCTGCCACTGCTGAAGTTGCAACACGCGACGTTGCGTCATCACGGTGCACCAATGAAGACGAGTCCTTGTGAGGGGTGCACAAAGGATGTGTCTGAATGCAGACAATATCACTGCAATCGGTCGACACAGATACGTTCCACCACACTGGCCATTTCTTGTAGGCTGCACCCTAGAAATGCCATCGGCAGTCAATGCTTGCCACAATGGTCTGCTGACTGGCCTTCCCACTACACTGCCAGCCAGCTGATGGAGGGCGTTAGCTGAATAGTACAAGGCAGACGTCATGGTTGATTGGTTACGTACTCTTCTTGTGTGTGTGTGTGTGTGTGTGTGTGTGTGTGTGTGTGTGTGTGTGTGTGTGTGTGTGTGTGTGTGTGTGTGTGTGTGTGTGTGTGTGTGTGTGTGTGTGTGTGTGTGTGTGTGTGTGTGTGTTTGTGTGTAGGACATCGTTAACGAAACAGCCCTCCGAATAGACGACATCGTCGACGAAACAGCCCCCCCAGGACCCAAATTACCAACATTTTTAGGGAACTCCGTACTTGTTTAACGGTTCTGCCAAACACAGTCATTGGGGTAGTCTTCGGAAACTACAGAGGCTAAAGGAATGCCTGCGGGACAAAGCGATTGATTATGTACGAACACGCTCCCGCAATGATCGAAATAATTACCGTAGTCTCATGAAATGTCTGAAGAGCAGATTTGAAACGAAGGAAGACCCATGCGTGGTGCGACGGAGTCTCCAAGATATAAAACAGGAAGCCAACGAATCTCTGGAAGATTTTGCAGATCGGGTCCAACATGCCATCTTGTTGGGGTACAAAGGCGCAAGAGACAAAGCCATTGACAAATGGGCCACATAGATGTTTCTCAAAGGTGTTAGGAAGAAGGGGGCAGCGTTACCAGCCAGTGAGAGGTAGCCAACATCAATTAGGAAAGCCCTAAAAGAGATGAAAACTAGTATCAGCAATCAGAAACCTGTTCTTGGTAGAACACTCTCAGTATCAGCTAGACATGTAGCCCCTGAGGACGATGTATTACTACGCGCCACGTATGCTTCACCTCAGGCTGTCGGTCGCCATGCAATAAAACTATCGGAGAATGATAAGTGTCAGGAACCAGTCGTTTCCGGCAATATTAAAGAGAAAGAGGAAGGCAAGATTGACGAAATATTGAGAAGGCTAATCCAAGTGGAGCAACGTCTAGATCGAGAGCGACAGACGTCACCCACTAACAGTCAACCTCAATTCAGGAAATACAATCAAACACCAAGCAGATACAAATCACCAGATCGCATGCACTTTCCAGGCCGTATACAGTCTCCATCTTTCACTGGCCGGTCCTACAACTGCGGGGAAACAGGGCATCTGAGCCGCAGCTCTCCTAGAAATAGGAGTACGTCCCCATCAAACGCTTCTACGAATGACAACATGTCACTAAGAGAATAGGGGCTAGACTAGATGGCCAGAGTCTATCCTCAGGGAAACAAGGCCCGACTCATGACAAAGACGATACTGAAATGCTTATTTGTTTTGACAGTTATTCTTAGTTAAGCACACATGTGAGTACCTCTGTAAATCATTTGGAGAATGGAACGAAATGCAAAAATACACAAAAATAACGACAGATACGCCAGAAAATGTCACAGTATAAGAAGCTAAACTTCCGGAGACCATGGGTTGGACTATAGCAATTCCGATGGCCATTAAGGGTAAGAGAATATCAGCAGTGGTTGATACGGCCGCTCAAGCCAGTATAATTAGTGCGGAACTCCTTAAGAATATCAACATTCCAGTTCAGTCAAGTTCGAATATTAGTGTACGAGGTGTAGGTGAGCTCTCCATCATCAAATTCTACGAGCTTATCTATGCCCAAAAGAGATGCAATCATGAAGAGTAAGAATAACAAGCGGAGCCTGGAGAGCGTGTTAACTACCTTCAGTGCAGGAGAGAACATGGCGATGGAGACTCGTGACGATGGTGCGTTTGGTCATGATGAGGCGGACATCGCCATGATCTCCAATGTCAATAAGGCTGCCAACTCTGACAAAAGCGATCCGTGTACTTAGCGACGACAGAGACGTGTTTGTCCTACTGGTCTACTGGGTGTATCGGGAGGAGCTGGAGCGCAGATGGCGTCCCCTCTCCTGTTATTTCCCATGGTGACTTAGGTCCACCACACCTGTGTGATGTGATTCACTGTGAGAGTATGGCAAGAAGTGTAGCACGGAGGTTTGTGGCTGCCACAAAGAACATCTTTCGTGCACGTCATACTGCAACTGCTCTGACGAAGAGGGCTGCTGTAATCCGTACACTAAGACAGAAGAGGCTCAACCTGGAAGAGGGTGTCGAGGTG
>CM034536.1:66616117-66621117 GCA_020002185.1 Paraescarpia echinospica
ACACGTCACTGATCATGGAAAGAATGATTGCTACCAATCGGCCTATCAAAAACACCATTCGACGGAAACTGCTTTACTAAGCGTTACCATTGCAATGAAATCTGCCGTCGACAACAAACAGGGCACATCACTGGTTTTTAGTGCAGCTTTTGAGACAATTAACCATGCCATCTTAATTGATCAATCGACGACTACGATTGCGCTACGGCTAAATTGACAAAGCATTAGACTGGGTGGTCTCGTACTGCAGGGACAGACAAAGCGCGTCGGAATTTGTGACATATTTTCGGGTACAACTCCTCTGACTTCAGGTGTCCCGCAATGCTCCGTCGTAGGCCCACTGCTCTTCTCGTTGTATGTGCAACCAATTGGCGATATCATAAGAAAACATGGCCTTTGCTACCATCACTACGCTGATGTTTTAAAACTCTACTCCCACTTTGATCTCTGTACAACCGCTTACGCTGCTGTTTTACGTCGAATGGAAGCATGCCTGGATGACATAAAACATTGGATGGCGCGGAATTACTGGTGCATGAATGACAGCTAGACCGAGTACATTCCAGTGGTGCCTAAGTCGGCCGCTGCACCTGTGGATGACAGCGTAATATGTGTTGGCGACTGTACGATTGAGCTTCACGATATACGACCTACAAAATGCTGGTGTTTACGTATTGTGCCTTGAATGGTCTAGCGCCGGACTACATAAGTGAGTTAATTGGCTACCGTACCATCAACAGAACTCTACGATCTACCTCGCAGCCTCGCCTTTAGCTCGTACCGGCCTCACAAACTGTTACTCATGGTGATCACCGTTTCGCGGTTTGCTCGGCAGTTCTATGGAACAATTTGCCTCCTACACTCAGGACAGCAACATCATTACAAGTGTTTAAAACACTTTTGAAGACTCACCTTTTTAAACAAGCGTTTTTATAATTCACTGACGAGGACATTTTATGTGCTTTCTATTGATAAATATAGTTTTTGTTTTATTAGTTTCTTAACATATTTATGGTTATTCTTCTTGTATAAATAAATGTATTTATAGTAGTTTTTAAGAATGTCTTAATTTATTTAAACGTTTTTTTAATGATCTCTCTTTTTTAGTAACTATATTTAAGGTAATGTTATATTTTTTACATATTTATTTCATAGTTAGCATTTCTTTTTATGTAAAATACTATTATATACGTGTGCATGTATGTAAAGCGCCCGAGGGCAATTTTAATTGATTGGGCTCTATATAAGTATTTTTTATTTATTTATTTATTTATTTATGTCCGAAATCTCGGCGTCTACGTGGACAGTCATCTGAACATGAACAAACAGGTATCACAAACTGTTAGTATGTGCGCATTCTATCTACGCCACATTAATAAAATCAGCCGATTTTTACCTAAAACAACGAAAGAACGCATAGTCAACGCCATGATAACATCGCGACTGCACTGTTGCAATTCATATACGGAACATCTGCAAACAACATCGCTCGTCTGCAACGAATTCACAACTCGGCCGATCGTCTGATATTGCGTCGCCCGCGGAGTGATTGTGCTACGCCGCTGTTGTATGATTTGCACTGGTTACCCGTTGCTCACAGAATCGAGTTCAAAATATTGGTGTTCACGTACAAGGCAATGCATGAAAGTGCGCCCGTCTACGTGCGTGATCTCGTGTGTCCTTACAGACCTGCTAGACCACTGCGGTCTGCTGACAACAACATGTTGTCCGTAATGCGTACTCGCGTCAAAGCTGGTGACAGATCGTTCGCGGTGGCTGCTGCAACTCTCTAGAACACACCGCCTAATTACATTACATTTTTGGAAACTCTTGGAAGTTTTAAATGTCAAATAAAACACATTTATTCAGAATATGAATGTAAACGAACACTAGTAGCTCGTTTGTGACTTTCCTCAGTGATCCAGTGGATTTATTTATATTAGTTATGTTTTATAACTATCTATTTATTCATTTGATTTTATACTGCTATATTTTAGTGATTAATTTAAGCATTATAATGTATTAATTATGTAATATTGTACAGTGTATATTTTATGTTAACATTTTACTACCATAATCCAATTACTTTGTTGCCCTTTACTTAATTTATTTATTAATATTTGTATTATTATTGTATGGCACAATTTTTAGTTTAAATGACTCTTAGTACTAATATTTGAGTTTAATAATCATGACGTATGATGTATTGTAAAGCGCAACGAACAATTGTGGATCTGGCGCTATAATAAATTTAATGTATTAGTATTATTAATATATATGATCATAGATATTTATCGGTGACCACCGATCACGTATGTGTGTGTGTGCGTGCGTGTGTATGCGTGGTATGTGTGTGTGTGTGTTTGTGCGTGTGCGTGTGCGGGTGAGCGTGAGCGTGTGCGAGTCTCTCCCTCTATCTTTCTCACTCTCTCCCCCCTCTCTGTCTCGCTCTCTGTGCGTACGTATGCGAATGTATACATGCATATGTGTGTGTATGTGTGCGAGAGCGGGCGTTCGCGCGTATGTGTATGGTCGTGACTGCCAGTAACATATTAATGTGATTTGTTGTGTCCATTCCAGGAGGCCGATGTCTCCTACGCCATCAGAACAGAATCCACAGTATTCGTGATAGGTTAGTCTTGAGATAATCTTGTATTGCCATAAAGCACGCGGCCGTTGCACGAACTCATGACCCCGATTTCGCTCCGTATCAGTGATCTTGGATATAGAAAACTCAGTGACGGGGGCGGTTTGTACATTATGAAAAAAACATAAATTTAACAACGGATTACATTTACTAGTGAATTTTCATTATGAACTAATTATCTTTGTGAAGCTGTCCTGGTCTCGCCAACATTGTACTAAACGCAGAGATGTCTATGACTAATTATTGATCAGCATAAATAATTACACTGATTTGCAGTATACTAAAAACTGGAAAATGAAATATGCCTTAACCTGAGTGTATAAATATTTGCTCTGTACGGCGTAGATATCGATGTATAGTTCTTTGCCAAATTGACAACGTAATCATGGTTGCGCACGTAGGTGATTTAAATTAAAGGTGACCGATAAACGAGCCCAAACCATTCTATATTATTAATATATCTTTGTTAAAGCCAAATATACTGTTGTATTATACTACAATTTTAACAAGCAAGCAATCGTAGTAGATGACATTGTGTTTACCAAACGCAGAAAAAGAACGCACTTGCGAACGAGCGAATGCATTGCATGTGCGTGCACTTACATGAGTTTATTTGTTTAATAACACCTGCAATTTGTCAGACCATTTGACCAATTTGTTTTTATAATATTGTAGATGGACTTTATATTCATCATGTTTACCCGATCTAAACACATTTGTGTCATCCACAAATGCAGTATCACGATACCTTGCATCTGGCGTTACCCATCAGCGAACTGAATAGTGCATGATTATCTACGTCTGCTGCTTTGCTTTTGATTGGTAAATGCGAAAGTTAGCCTCGATTATCCAGGCGCCGTGAGGTGGCAGCATTGCCCCCTCACTACGGCCTGGAATATTTAGGTCCTGCCAATGTTATCGGTAGGAGGCTTTACCCCAGATTCTGATAGACACGATGATTGGCTCTCAGGCCAACTATGAAATAACAAATTAAATAAGGATACACTTTTATCAGATAATACTATACTATAACAACTATTTAACATTAAACTTATATTGAAACATAGTACACACAAAACAAACCGACATAAATTAAACGTTTTTAGTAGTTTAGTGCCTTTTTATAGCATGCATATTCACTAGGTGGCAGCTCTCATGGCTGTCAACAAGTGGGCAGTGAAAACGCGATTCTGAGACTATCTTCCTGGCAAAGTAACGCAGCCAGGTGAGAGTCGGTTAAGCGAACATATGCGAAAGTCGGTGTTTTGATATTCTGGCCGTATGCCGTTTATAAAGACAGCCTCGCTCAAACGCACACAAACGCAAGGAATGTTTAATACGACGTTAAGACCTTTACTTTATAAACAATATAATCAACTTTACAGTTCGCACGTTTGCATATTCAATAAAACAATTAAAATTCGGCCTATCTGAAAAGTGATGATCTGTTATTTACAGTCTTTCTTGGTTATGATATTAGCACATGGTAGATCCCATACAAATGCGCGGACAACCTATGAAACACATATGAGTTGGTTTTAAATATTAATACGAATGATCGCGAACAAAATGTTTCGTTGGAACAAACCCATTGTTTTGCAGAAAACATTTATTTCAATGTGTTTAAGGTGTTGTTTTCAGGTGGTAATGAGGAAGCAGAGGGATGCTTCCAGCCTTCAACAGCTTCTGTCCCACCCGACTACAACCATTTATATGGCATCACTCAGCCAACCACCGGCAGTATTTTATTTTGAATTACTGGTGTTTAATAATGAAACCCTCGAAACTGTGGAAAACGTCTACAATACATAGGTGCCACCATATATAAAAATCACACTTGACAAGGGACTAAACACGTCATTAGGCAAAGCTGCAACATTATTTAAACAACTTTCACAAAGAGTACGAACTGTCCAACATCGGTCTGACAGTGCAAGCAACATCTGAAGTGTATCGTGCATGTGTTCTTAGTATTTTATTGGGCGATGTAGGCAGCTGGACAACTTACCATGAACAAGAATGGAAACAAAACAACTGTCATTCCCTTTGCCTGCATGCAGGTGTTTGTTGGCGTGAAACATTAAAATGTGTGGCAGCACGTCAATTTGAAACAACGTCTGGCACGTTAATTTACACAGTTCACATGTTTAAAAACATACAGATGTAGGTAGACCTACAGGAACAAATGTTTCGTGACACGAACATATTCAGTAAATAACGTCAAAGCGACATTGTGGCTCTGTGCATAGAGGAGTAGTATTACATCAACTCCATTTAGTTGGACCCCAACATACCGGCGAAGTCACTATGTTATCATATTTCTGATGTTTCACCACGTCCTTGACGTAGGCCA
>CM034536.1:66623617-66683381 GCA_020002185.1 Paraescarpia echinospica
ATTATTAACCGATAACATGTACATATATCTAGCTGTAGATATATCCTAACGTGTGTAGTACCAATATGCACTGCTGTTTTTAGATGTACATTTTGGTATTTTTTTGTTTATTGTCTTTTTTTCCGCCGTCTCAGGTTTGGGTAAGTTTTTTCCCGGTATCATCCGGGGCCCTTTTTCTTTCTTTTTAACACAAACTTGTGAAGAATAGTAGGAGGTTTTTATTCCCACTCAAGAACAGTTTTCTGGCTATCAGAGTAGTCATTTGAACTTGCCCAAAATATTTTCTTTGTAAGATATGGCCCGGGAAAAGCATCAAGTTACCGTCCGATTATAGTTATCGTCCGATCCGCGAGACGGCAGTACTGTTTTGAGTGCTTTTGAGTAGCCTCTATATCGGAGAAACTACACGACGTTCACCATTTTGTTAATGTGTATTATACGAAAGATCGTACTAAGTAAATATGTTTCCTGATTTATGACTGTTTTGCTGCATGTAGATTGTTTTTGCTAGACTTTTCTGATCTACCGTAACAGTCATACACGTGTTATTTATGCGTGATAGTGCTCGAACTTGATGTTATATGTGTCTCTCGATGACGACCACATGCCATGACGCATGAGCTATACTATTGCGGGATACTTTGTTTCAAGAGTGTTTTTTAAAAGGGGGCCACGGTCAATAACGATGATCCACGGATGATAACGCAATACGTTGTTAATAGTAATACTGCATTAAGAAAGGCATTGTGTGAAATAGAGCCTTAATATGCCACTATGTGTGTGTGTGTGTGTGTGTGTGTGTGTGTGTGTGTGTGTGTGTGTGTGTGTGTGTGTGTGTGTGTGTGTGTGTGTGTGTGTGTGTGTGTGTGTGTGTGTGTGTGTGTGTGTGTATATCATAGCCAATATATCTTCCTGTCCAATTTGACTCATTAAGTGCATTAATTCATAATAATAATAATACATTTTATTTAATATAGCGCCAGATCCAGTTATAAATTGTTCGTGGCGCTTTACAACATGTAGAACCCAGATATAGGTAATAATGATGGCTAAATAAACATGCATTTTCTAAAAGAAATTCTTATAAAAATTAATATTAGTAAAATACAAATAAATACAGTAATTAAATAAATATACAAAAATAATGATCATTGCTTCAGTTCTATATAGAAATAAGACACTGTTAATTCATTTAACTGAACTAATGTATATGTAGGTATAAAATAAATATATAAATAGGTTAATTAATACATAAGAGATATAAAACAAATCAATGCAGAGACTAAACTATGCCACATTGGACAAGAACGAGAGTCGAAAAAAATGAGTCTTTAAGTGTGCCTTGAAAGTAGAGAGACAATCAGACGTTTTAATGTCATTAGGCAAAGTGTTCAACAAAGTCGCCGCGGTGACCGCAAACGAACTGTCCCCAGCTTTGACATAAGTCCGCAGGACTGTTAGCTTGTTATTGTTGGTAGAGCGCAGGGCTCTTGTTGGTTTGTATGGGCATACAAGGTCGCATACATATTTCGGGACATCGTCATGCACAGCTTTATATGCAAACACTAATAGCATAAAGTCGATTCTGTGTGCTACAGGCAACCAGTGAAGAATGCACAACAGAGGTATGGCGCTGTCACTCCGTGGGCGGCGTAGGATCAACCTAGCAGCAGAGTTGTGCATTCTCTACAGTCGAGCGATGTTGTTGACAGAAGTGCCGTATAGAAGTGAATTGCAGTAATCAAGCCGTGATGCAATAATGGCGTTGACGACACGTTCCTTTGTCGTCTTTGGGAGAAAACGACTCATCTGATTAATATGGCGCAGGTGAAATGAGCACACACTGACGATGTTTGAAACTTGCTTCTTAAAATCGAGGTGGCGATCCATAACGACACCAATGTTACGAACACATCTTGAGGCAATAATCGTAACATCTCCTACGCGTATCACACTGTCGTCAATAAGCGCAGCGGCAGTTTTTGGCACTACGGGAAGATATTTCGTTTTATTGTTGTTCATGCACATGTAGTTTGATGTCATCCACTGATTTACAATATCTAGACACTCTTCCATACGTCGCAGAGTAGCAGCCAACGCAGTCGCAGTGAGGTCAAAATGGCAGTACAATTGCAGATCATCCGCATAATGATGAAAACAAAGTCCATGCGCCCTGATTATGTCGCCAAAGGGTTGTACGTACAACGAGAATAACAAAGGACCAAGCACCGAACCCTGTGGGACACCCGATGTCACGCAAGTTGTATTCGATGACGCATCACGAATGACCACACGCTGGGTCCGGCCCTGCAGATAGGATTACAGCCAGCCAAGCGCCTTGCCAACAATGCCGTAACGCTATGATTTCTTATTGGCCAAGTTACCGCCGACCGTCGTGTTATGACAAAAAACCTGCACACACCAGCCGACTCGTCATCGGATATGCGCCGACTTGTCACCGAATACCTCCTTATCTAACGCCGACTGCCGATTAACGCCGACCGCCGATTCAACATTCGAATCGGCGTTAGTTGGCGCTATAAGGCCGACCGTCGGGCTTAAATTCGGCACACACCAACCGACTGTCGTTGGCCGACGGTTTTTACGCCGACTAGTCGGTTGGTGTGTGTCGAAAATCGGCTGGTGTGTGCCTAGCATTAGAGAACTTTACCGAGTGTACAGATCCAGATCAATGTATAATATGCATTAGTCATGTATGACCGTAATGCAAGATTAGGTTGATAATAAATCACTTGAATGCGTGTGTGTGTGTGTGTGTGTGTGTGCGTGTGTGTGCGTGTGCGTGCGTGCATGTGTGCTTGCACTTAATTACCATTGTTGCGTGCGGGTGACTCTGCTGTCATATATTAAAACCCATATATAGTTTGGCATCAGCCAAATGCCACAATGCTTTGGTAACTAGCTGTCATGTGTGACATATCACATCCATTCGTTCGTTAACAGAAGTGACCTACATTATTAGCAGCATCCACATTGTATATATTCTCTATTGTGAGACATAAAGATAAGGCTACGGTTAGTAGAAGGACAACTAAATAGGGCCATTTAATTAAAAGATTACCCATAGATTAATTTTCCGATCATTGTAATAATACCTCCAACAATCTATGAATGCCAAATTATACTGCCCATGCTTTAAGTTATCCCAAAGGTCCCCCGCTACTGGCAGACTCTTGTTGATGGTTACAAGAACGTTATTGATAACAATAAGAGTACTATCAAAGCGCCTATGCGCTTTCAGTTCTTCAATGAGATGGATGACCTCATCGGTGGTCGCCATGACATAGATTTTCCTGTGACTGGGACTGCCGATGGGGGTCACCATCCATCGACCACAACAGGTGGCGAAAGAGGAAATGACTAAAGAAGCTGGTCCACAGTGCAATCCGCCTAGCAGCCGAAAAAAGAAAAGGGGCAGCAGAAAAGGAGATGCTCTACAGTATCTAAAAGAGAGTGATGCTGCAGTATCTAAAAGAGAGTGATGCTTCAGTATCTAAAAGAGAGTGATGCTGCAGTATCTAAAAGAGAGTGATGCTTCAGTATCTAAAAGAGAGTGATGCCGTAGTATCTAAAAGAGAGTGATGCTGCAGTATCTAAAAGAGAGTGATGCTGCAGTATCTAAAAGAGAGTGATGCTGCAGTATATAAAAGAGAGTGATGCTGTAGTATATAAAAGAGAGTGATGCTGCAGTATCTAAAAGAGAGTGATGCTTCAGCAGAGCGTCGCCAACAACAGCTGCTTGAGCAAACGAAGAGCGCCCAGGAATCCTTTGAACGTATGTTCATGGCTCTTCTGAACAAGAAGTAGATGGTGATTTTTCTACATCAACATTATAAAATGTAGTTTTACATGCTAAGCACACATATATTGTGTTATGAAGGAGAAAGTTCATGTGAATGACATTAATTAAATATTACATGTGACAACAGATTTTCATTACAATTGTTTTTATTTTATTTTACATTTACAGTGATTGGATAGTGTTGTTTTCATAATGATACCAGTTCTGGTTCATAAATAAAGAAGTGGAGATACACACTAATACAGTACACAGTGTGAATTTATGTCTGCAAATTAGTGCAAATATTTTATTGTGACATTCAGTAATATGTCATTTCCTCTCTGGTAACTATCATTGTGTTTTTTTACAAACAAACCACCCGTGCCCGTGTTCACTGTTCATGCAGTGTGAACGTAACATCTAAGTCGACATGTCTGTGACATAAAGACTTGTCCCAAAGTATCTTAACATGAAATAATCCAGGTTTTGTAGTAGTATACTTGTAAGATTGTGAAGCACACATCAATTCCTAAGTATTGTGTAAACATATCTATAATTGTCCACAAGAAAAAAAGTATAATTTCTGAACACCTATACACCAAATACACTACATTATACAGAGGTCTGAAAATTACAATATATTTGAAAATTACAATGTTAACATGGCACTACATTGAAATGTAGATACTTCATAACATGAACAGTAATACTGTTTAACATGTATACAACTGTAGTACATTTTATGCACAGAAGAATTACATTAATATTAAATGTGACAATAATTTAGTTAATATGTCACTAGTTTTAACTACAGTCAAATTTAAATCATTTACAAACACCCCTGACAAATTCAAACCAATCGCTTACTTAAGTGTCATATGATGATATCACCACTGCATTATCTAACATAAGATAGAATACTTCAAGAAAATCAACAAAATATATTTTTAAAATATATACAAAGTAATTTGTTTATATAAAAACAACACTCAAATATTGTTGATGAAATGCCAGTGGTTTAAGAAATTCAATGAACATAGAAACAGACATGTGGAAGTTGGCAACTGTTCACTGACAATGAAACAAAGATTGATATAGGCTTTAGGAACCATTGAAATACTAATTTACAAAGTGAATACATATCAATCCCTGAAGGTCAAAGCATATTTGATTGTTCTGTTATGAAATGTTAACCATCGCATACAAATACACACACTACTACAAGGATCATTTAAAGTAAGAAATAAGACATATGTAGTGGAAGAAGTGGTACATTTCAAATGTAGATTCAGACAAATGAGGTATATTCAGAATGTTCATTGACTTCCTATTTACTGATTATTTTCACCAAATCTTGGACATCCATTTGGATGTTCATCACACTGAATCATATCCACTGCGAGGAGGGGGAGGGGGAGGGGGGGGGGCAACAAACATATCGATGAATTTGGCACTCTCATCACAGATACCTTGTAGAAGAAAATAATAATAACCCGCTCTGTTCATATAGTCATCGCCATGGCGTTGCGGGCGAGAAATTCTCATTTGGCATCCATCTGTTGCACCAATGATGTTTGAGATACCACAAGATGAGAATATGTTTGCGCTGTGTTGTTTCTGAATACTGTTCGGTCAAAGGATGTGTTGATATGAAAAGTGGGGAATGTGCTGTAGTATCTTTGCTATCATTCGATGTGCTGTGCTCTGTGATATGTTGAATTTGTCCGAAATTTCGCCAAAAGTGTTTGTGTTTGCCATGTATCACAATACTACAAGAGCTTTCTTCTCAATGGGTATTCGTGGCCTGTTTCAAGAAGAAAGTTCACAAAGCGGTTGAACTGGACATTGTTGAGACGCATGTGTCTGCTGAAGGTGTGTTCGTCCATCATAATTAACAGGTCAGACAAGGACCACTACTCAACAATGTTCAAAAATTTCCTTGTTTATTTCGGTCAACTATCTCGTACAGAAAACATATTTGCTATGTAACTAACAATACCTGCGCATGCGCACTACGTGCAATCACCGAAACAGTGAAACGCACTGCTGGTGGGCGTGGTGGAGAACACGAGTGGTGATTACGATCATCACGAGCCTATTGGAACGCAGCGAAAACGTTGGTTTAGACACAAAGAACGTGTCTTTATGTTGTTTAGAAGCTTATATATCTGGATAAGGGATTTCCGTGGCGGCCATTTTGAAAATCAAGATTGCGGCTAGGTGCCATGTCGACAACGATGGGTTCTTAGCTTGAAATTAATCTATATATCATAATCTACATGTGTGCCCATTTTCATGCTTTTGTCAAAAAGTACACAATCATATCCCTTAGCCGCTGTACTACTGCACCATATTTAAATTTTCATAAAACCATTTTTTTTTTATTAAACTCCAAAGTGTTAATAATCATGGTTGCACACAACTAAAAATAGTTTCACATAGATCATTAGCAAAGCTATTAGTTATGTGTAGAACCGGCTTATTTAATCAACATGATTATGCAACTGAGACGTTCTTTGTCGTATGGGTCATTGTTCTGCGGCACAGTCTCTTACGTAAGTTGTGTGTACACACGCATTCTTAACAGGTACAACGTATAATAATAATAATATTATATTTAATTTGTTATGGCGCATATGTGTTCGTGGAGCATTACAATACATCATGCGTCATGATCAATAAACTCAAATACTAGTACTAAGACAGTCATTTAAACTAAAAATTGTACCATACAATAGTAATAAAAAATATTAATAAATAAATTAAGTAAAAGGCAACAAAATAATTGGAATATGGTTGTAAGACGTTAATTTAAAATAAATACAGTGCCATATAACATAACTAATAAATTATAATGCATACATTAATCACTAAAATATAGCAATATAAAATCAAAGAAATAGTTCTAAAATATTACTAATATAAATAAGTCCACTGGGTCACTGAGAAAAGTCACAAACAAGCTACTAGCATTCGTCTACAATGATCTTCTAAATACATGTGTTTTTAGTTGACATTTAAAACTGCCAAGAGTGTCCGAAGATTTAATGTAATTAGGTAGAGTGTTCCAGAGAGTTGCAGCGGCCACCGCGACCGGTTTAACTGTAGTGCTTACGCAGGCGTTTGTACAAGTGCCACTTGTACCGGTTAGAATCGCACCGGTTCAAATCCCTGTGTTAAACATTAAATACAAGTTGTACATAATATACATTTTATAATACACACATGAATAAAACATTACGAATAAATCACTAGAATATAGCAATGTCTGACCTTTCACTGGCCCAGTTCTTGTCAGATTTGATGGATAAATATATTGGTGTGTCTGTAACAGTGGTAACGAATATTATATTCATTCACTATATCTCCAACTGGTTTAGTGTATATTAGACCCACTCCAGTTTGCGTACCGGGCTGGAACAGGTGTTGAAGATGGGAAGTTATTCATTCTGGACAAACCTTGAGAAGCCAACTGCACATGCCAAGATTCTCTTCGCCGACTTCTCATCGGCTTTTAATTTGATGCAGCCTCATAGCTTAGCCCATAAACTCATTTCTGATTTTAATCTTGGAAACCAACTTGTTGATTTTTTTGTCGTGTCGTCCCCAGTATGTTTTTTTGTGAGTAGGAAGTTTTCTGACATGAGGTTGACACACACGGGCTCTCCTCAGGGTTGTTGTCTCCCACCCCTCCTATACATCTTGTACACTGACAGTTGTAGAAGTGCTCACGCAGACAGGTTTTTATGAAATTTGCGCCTGTACTTTCTTAGAAAATTAAACTCATTTTCTGTTGATAAAACAATTTTAAACCTGTTTTACAAGTCTTTTATTGAGAGTGTTCTTTGCTTTTCATTTATCTGCTGGTATGAGTGTTAAAAACAAGAACAGTTTACAGAAGTGTGTACGTGTCAGCTCCAAAATAATTGGAGAGACTCAGAGAGACATCACTCAGTTTGTGAACAACAGGTGCTTAGGAAGGCACGCTCTATTTTAGCCAATGATAGTCATGCTCTATATCCCATGTTTGAGACTCTGCCGTCTGTTGCAATCAGTCTTTTTAACGATGTGAAATGAATGTAGTGTGAGTGTGTTCTACGTATCTAGCAGTTACAGTGTGAAGAAATGCACTCCATGTGTTCATGTGATAAATTATTCTTTTGTGACCATGATGAAGTGTGCCAGTAATACGATGTTACCAATGTTATATTTTAATATATATATATATATATTTGTATACACTGTGCCCGTCCAAACGACACTGTAATTGCCCTTACAGGGATGACTAACGTTGTATTGATTGATTGATTGATTGATTGATTGATTGATTTATATTTAGTACAGTTTCGGTCCCAACACAGATCCTTGTGGCACCATAGATGTGCGTTAAACGAAGTTGCGGGGTCAACCGAGACATACTGCGTTCTGCCGCTAATGTAGGATCGCATCCAATCCAGGGCTTCTTGCAGTAACACCAAATGAGTGTTGAAAACGCTTTAGCATTATGCCATGGTCGATGACGTCAAACACAGTGGACAGATCCAGCATGACCAAGACAACTACACGTTTTTTTATCAAGAGCTTCTGCGATGTCGTTCTGGACTTTAATTTTCGCTGTCTCGGTTGAGTAATTATTTCGGTACGCCGGTTGGTGAATATCGTGTAGATTGTTGATGTCCAGGTGATCTTTCAAACGGTATTCAACCACTATCTTGAGAAGTTTCGACACGTATGGTAGGTTTGACACAGGCCGATAATTATTCAGAACTTCCTTATCGAAGCCCGGCCTTTTAAGCAATGGTCTCACAGCTGCAGGTTCGAAACACACGGGTACCACTGACGTTACTAACGATTTGTTGATAATGACTGTAATCAATGGCACGAAATGATCCAGACACTGCCTCAAAAGCCACGTAGGAATCGGGTCTAAATCACATGACTTGTTGGGCGAATTTGTGATTATTAGTTTCACCTCATTGTGGGTGGCTGGCAGAAACCTTTGAAGCGGGATTCCGTCAAACTTGACGTCATCATCGAATGCTGTTTCGTAGATGTCACTTGGGTTGCAGATATCGATGTTACGTCGGATAGTTGCGACTTTGTCCATATAAACGTCACTGAAAGTGGTCGCTAACTGTTTGGCAGATTCATGGATTGGTAGATTACGTGTTACCCATAAAATGTTTCGTTAATATGAACAGTTGTTTCTGATCTTTGCCGCAGTCTCCGATCTTTGCAGAAAATAATGTTTTCTTCGCACTGATCTTTGTTAACAGTTTGTTAACTGCATTGCGTTGCTTCTGCAATTACGAACTGTATTACATCCCAGTCGAGGTCATGTAGGTTGAATCGAGTTCTGATGTGTCAACAATTCTTGGATTAACAAATTAGAGTAATTTTTCCCGTGCCTTTGTATTAGTGGGTACCAGATAAAAGAAATGTTCGATTTTATCGCACTGATCATCAGTTTGTAAACTGCACTGCATTGCTCCCTGAACAGCTGTCGATGAACGGTGAGATTGGTTCGCCGCCATACCTTCTCTGCTCGCCTGCGCGCGTGTTCAGTTCATTTGAATACCATTGCGCGTTTGGTCTCAGTGTTATCAACTTTCTTTGGACGGGAGCGTGTTGGTCAACAACCGCTTAAATACCCGTAGTATAGGCGTTATCAGTTTGTTCAAAATTGGCGTTAAATCCTTTTTAAATTCTGGAATACAAATGTCCCGAACCTCTGTGAAAGTGACCAGCTGGCGAACGCTGTCTAGCTTCGTTGAGTTAATTATAAAACACTCAGCCAGATGGTCGCCGGAATGGTTACCCTTTGTGTCTCCAAGACATGGCTCAGAAACTGTTGGCTAATGAACAAGGTACTAATGTCCCGGGTGATGACTACGTCCACAGTTTGGTCTATCTTGTGAATGGGTCCCACCACGTGTTGTACCAGTCCGTGAGCTTCCAACGTACCATTGAAGCGCACCGCATCTGCATCGTTAACGTTGTCAAAGTGGACGCTGAGGTCACCTGGTATGATTACATCGTTGGTTATGACAACAAGGCGGTCCAAGTACAAACTTTACTCGTCGAAGAACACACTGTTCTTAAAACCGTTTCGCTTAGATGGAGGCGGACGGTAAACGATTCACAATCTCACATTCACATAATTGGAAATGACCGTACAGTCCATATGTTTGATATGTGTAAAAATGCCATTCCGTGTAGAATCCACAGTCTTAATGGTCAATCCGCTTTTGTAGAGTTCGGCCACACCTCCACCGCGCTTCTCACTGGGTCGAGATATGTGTTGTATTGTGTAACCAGATGGCACGTACGAGTTTGTTTATAACCTAATTATTAGTGTCGTTTCCTAGCCATGTCTCAGTTAAGGCTTTTACATCGATGTCTCAGGAAATAACAAAATATGTCACCGACAGAGCTTTGTTCTTGACTGAACGAGCGTTAAGACAACATATTGTCAGTGGAATGTCACGTTCACGGTGTTTAATGACACGCAGATTAATAAGGCATTGGCAGCATTTACAGCCTGCGGAACAACATCGAAACGGTGTGTAATGCGTGTTTGAATCACACGTTGTTTGCGAAGGCTCCCTCGTTTGCCACTTAAAGTTGGGTGCGTTACGGATAGTCCCAAGCGTCTGATCAATGCATCTAATGTATCCGGTAATCGCGGAGTGACACCCGTAGAGGCTGGGCGCAAGGTCCGAGTGGTATTCGGTAGACACATCACGAAACAAAGAGCCATGGTAATTGCAACCAACCGAATTAGGTCACTTGTCGGGCCTACGAACACTTCTGGTCCACGAAATGTGTAGGCATCTTGGATGGCTGACGTCTGTCCAAAGGCGCACTATATATAAAACTACTTAACATTATAGATAACATACACTTTGTAGATATATAAAAACTACATCGCGACAATCACTGAAGCTTCATGAGTGTACAGTGATGGTATGAAGCAACCGATCGTCGTATAATCCTTTGAAAACATGATTAGACACAGTGAGTTAATTTTGGCTTGCTGCCTGTTATTCGCCACCACGTGACATATCTTTATATGTATTTATCTTCTGTCTTCTTTCAACAACACGTTTATAGCCTGTATGCATCTTGCTCTTTTGGAGTTGGTCACTGATCATCAACATAGATCCTACAACGTATGCGTGTTCTACACGACATTGATGCGGAAGCTGCGCAGTTGCGCTTTGAAGTGAACCGTTCTAAGCGTCACCCCGCTCATTAGTAACGACGTCACCGTAACAATTACAATAGTTTCCACCTGACAACTTAAATCTCGGAAATGCTATGTCAGGATGACGCACGTGATCTGTTGCCTAGTAAAACTCCCGTCAAGCCACCAGAAAACATGTGGTGGGTTCGGACATTCCTTCATATATTTTGTTGAAATTCTGGTCACAAAGTGTTTCTTTATGGCAAACATATAAAACAAAGTTTTTAAAATGACAACTGTATGCGGGAATTGATGTATCCTGTACGTCGCGGTTTGCCTACGTCACTATCGAATTTTTGCGCGTGACCTCCGTCAAGCTTTGCCTTTGCCAACAACGTTGATAACGGTTTTATACGTGAATTGCGTTTGCATTGCTGCATGACATCTCATAAATCAAATATTCCCGCATACAGTTTTCACTTTAAAAAACTTTGCATTGTGTTTTTGTATAAAAAAAAACACTTTGGTAAGCAGAATTTCAACAATATATACAACGGAATGTGTTTTCTGATGGCTTGACGGAGGTTTTGCTAGGCAACAGGTCACGTGATGGATAGGTCAATTACGGTTGGATAGGTCAATTAAGAAGTTGAGGCTCGTCGGCGAATGCAGATACACGTGATCGCGTGTTTGTGTCCAAAGTCAGTTTTATATTGCGATGGGCCTTATATTATAATATATAATGTTAGTACGCTAACTTGGAGGCACTCTAATATTGTCCATATGTTTTATTGATGTTGGGGATAGTATATAATAAGCCATGCTGTTCTACTTTCTCCCCTTTGGTTTGAACTTTTGAAATTTATGCTGTATGAATATGTTTTCAAATGGATATAAATAATTTAATTTAATTGTATATTTCGTCCCATGTGCCGCTGTTTGCTCGTAAGTTCTGTTCCGGAAAGAGTTGGGAAGATATTGGACACTTTTATGAAAACTTTATTTCCAGAGTACAAAGTAAAAAACCGCGTTATTTAATGTTTGTAAATGTTTGTAAGAAATACAATGTAATGCAGTTATTCAAAATACAGTATTCAAAATAATCGAAATACATGCGTAAGTGTGCTACATAGGTGCATCATTCACATATAATATAAATATATGTACCATACATACAAAATCCATGAGTACCAATTCAAGTACCTCCATCATAGTCCTGCACGAAGGCACACGAAGAGAGGTGTTAGAAGGAAAGGTTGATTGACTGAAGAAGACCTAGAGCCATACCATACACAGACTGGCAACCTTTAGAGCACTGAGAGGTTGGATATATCAGCCAAGAGGAGATTGCACCACATCAAGAAGGTGGACTTACAAAGCTTGTTTTGGTATCTAGCTTTACCAGCAACACCTGCTGTACAATCTAAACAAGTGCTGTGGTGTACAACCATAACATTATATGTTTTGTGAGGCCACAGCATGTCACACGTGATAAGGTATCGAATGATTTCATTCCTTTGGCATAGGCAGCAGATAGTAACCAATATGAATGACATGTAGATTCTTCTTAAGAAATTAGCAGTTACCACAGCTGCACCATAATTATTACCTCCCAGTCGAGGTCATGTAGGTTGACTTGACTTCTGGTGTGTCAACATTTCTTGGAATGCCAAATTAGAGTAATTTTTCCCGTGCCATTTTATTAGTGGGTATCAGATAAAAGAGATGTTCGATTTTATCTCGCAATTATTCTGAAATGAGTCGAGCGAACAACATGAAATCTGATAGAGCTTTTAAGACAAGTACACCTTCACTGTGCCCCGTATGAGAGCCCGGCAGATGGCGCAGTTGCGCAGGGCAGGGGCACACTTTGCACAACTACACAGATGTCCACAAGGAAGGAAGAGGATCTTCGCTTCGTCGTCCATGCAAATCTTGCACTGCAGTCGCTGCTCTTCTGTAGTAGCTGACTTCACTTCTGACTTCACATCTGTCGACAACGCAACACACCACCAGGTCAGCAGGTATTTCACAGGTAAATAACGATAATTAATGCATACGTAGTTCAACAAATAGTTCGCAGGTCAACAAGTCAGAAATATGATGGCCGAGAAGGGCCATCGTTGTAGAGTTAGGCATTTCGCAACTTGTACAAACTTTATATAAATAATTGTCTTCACCTTGTTTAAATGTTCATGGCAGTGATTTGACGTTTACTAGGTTATATTTATGTAAGGTTTAATTATGCCATAGCATTTACTCGAGTTTTGAGAACATTGGCAATTGTTGGCTGACAACTTTGACTAGATATAAGAATATGAAGAATTGTGAGACTGACCGAGAGATAGAGAAGGTTCCGTGGCTGACACTGATGGCTTAGTTCCGGTGGTTCCGTTGTTTCCCGTGCCAGACTTATTTTTCTTTCTCCTTTTCTGGGTTTTTCCTGGAAGTATAAACAGGTCATTGGAATGATGCAAGTTGTACAGAGCTGATTACACACACGCACACACACGCACACACACGCACACACACGCACACACACGCACACACACGCACACACACGCACACACACACACGCACACACACTCACACATACACGCACACACTCACACACACACACACACACACACACACACGCACACACAGACGCACGCGAACATACACACACACTCACACACACACACACACACCCGCACACACACGCACACGCACACACACACGCACACACGCACGCGAACATACACACACACACACTCACACACACAGGTGATATATTATCAAGCTAATCTTGCATTACGGTCATACATGATTAATAAAATATAATATTATACATTGATCTGGATCTGGATGTGTACACTCGGTAAAGTTCTGTTAGGATATTGCAGACTTCTCAGATTTCCTCAAAAACTATCCATCCTTATTGTTTAGGTGTAGTAAACATTGCCAACCAATTACAGCTCTGAATCCAATTGATCTGACGCTTGCCTTTAGGTTGTGAATTAATAGTTGCGGTAGTCTGGTTTTCTGCTGCTGAAGCTGTGGCGACATTGCACACTGCTGGTGCTGCTGTTGCTGCAGTCGCTGCTTTTGTTTCCCCACAGCCACCTGCTGCTGTTGCAGCCAGTTCAGATGCTCCGGATGAGGTAGCGATTGAAGTTGTGTTCCGTGTCTGGGAAGAACTGTTAGGGAGAGTTTCTTTCGCTGCAAAGACAGCCTCCAGGAGACTTTGCGCATTGGGGAAATCATCTCCTGCAAGACACGTATGTGCCAAATGTTAGTTCGCATACTGCTTAGTCTTCCTCAAATAGAATGAATTCTTATGCTTTTGGACAGGTGTCTAAATATCATACGTAGATGTAGATGATAGTCTTTGTCCTAATACAACTTGGGAAAGAACAATAAAGAGACTGTTTCACGAGGGAGGAGACAATTCACTCACCAGTGGTGGTTAGATGGTGCTCGATTACCTTGTAGACAAGGTCTCGCGTGAAGCCCATGTCGAGAACACTGAGCACTCGGGTGGTGTCCATGCGTGCACGAATGGCCCGTGGCTCCACTGGGAACCTGCGAGCTCCTGCAGACACAGATGCACACAACATAGAAAAGAACACATATATATAGCAACGTTATGTGCTTATTAAGGTCTGTGTATGCTGCTGTTAGGAGTTTATGATATTACACAAACTCGCACGTACGCACGCACACACGCACATACACAGTGTTTGTTTATATGCTTAATTATCGTAACATGCATGTCCGTGCATGCAAACAACATAACAGTCATGGATGTGAGTGCCAGATAACCATGGTTGTGGTTAAGACATTCATAAGATTTAACCACGTCTTTGGTTAGAAGAGGGACTTTCCGCGTATCAGCTGAGTACACCAAGTTATCACATGCAAATATCGATCTCTGATTAATTGATATTTACATTGGTGTCAATGCCCAAACACTGGCAAAGTTACAATGGACTTAACTATAATACTAAATGTAGTGCTCTGGACAAACACGATACCACAATCTACATATCCACGACTTGAGATATAATTACATAAAGCTGTCATTGTGGTTTATAGCTATCGTTAAATTTCTTATACAATCACAACCCAATAAAGACCTTATTTAGTTTCTTCCGTAAGAACAGTTTGTTGGCGCGGATGTGTGAAGACCACACGTAAACAGGAAGATTAAATCACGTCTAATGCAATGTTCTGATCCGAAGCCAAGGACTGGTCCTAAGAAAACAGCTCAGTGGGAAGCAGAGGGGAAAATTACCTATATAACAGAAACCGGCCCGGGCTTGGTCTGCAACTGTTTGGTTTGAGTTTCGAGGTCTTCGCCTGAACGACAATAGACGGGATGTCTCTCCAGAGTAGTTCACACTCTTGTGTGGCCAACCCTTCCCCAAACTTGGGGAAGGGTTGGCCACAGCATTCTGAAAACAGTCCACGTTCAGTGAGTCCTTAAAATATTGTTCAACTATTGAACATATGCATACTTTAAAAAATCTCATTCGTAGACATGTGGTAAATACATTTATTGTATCTCAAACAATTTAAATACAAATCTGAACAATGTGTAAATTAACTACTCTCTTTTCCTCTCGTTACTTATCTCTCTCTCTCTCGAGCGCGCGCGCACACACACATACACGCACGCACGCAAACACACCAACACACACAACGCACACACACACAACCGCGCAAACACGTGCTTAATTATAAAAAAAATTCATTTGCAGAGATATGGTAAATACAGAGATTATGCCTCAAACAATTTAAACACAAATCTGAACAATGTATAAATTGACTTTTCCCTTTCCATCTCGTTACTTCTCTCTCTCTCGCGCGCACACATACACACGCACGCACGCAAACGCACAAACACACGCAACGCACATACACAACCGCGCAACAATACAAGTTCGTTAACTCTTACCATCACAGAGTATGATGTATGAATTTTACATAGATGACAATACCTGTGACGCTTGCCGGATGTTAACTTCCTCTTCCTTGATGGAAACATTCCCTGCAGCCCCGGCATCTTTGATGAAAAGACACATCACAGACGAGTTTCGGTGCACCTCCATTGGCTCGTCATCCAGCTTCCAGTTCCGCAAGGTCACATTGCAGAAAGCGCACTTGACATGGTCTGCTATGTCAAAGTAGTAGAGGCCGGCCTTGGCAAGTTTCTCTGGGCAAGCGTAGGCTGAGGTCGGCCAGTTTCTAAAGCTCTCCAGTCTCTTGGTCTCTAACTTCATCTCTTGCAGCTGTTGGAGGGTCAACGAAAGTATGCAAAAGGCGCCACCAGCGGCCATACTGAGGCCACCATGTGGTCCAACTGATGGTAGATCTTTCATTGCTGGATATTGTGAGCTCGCCGATTGGCCTGTCTTGATTGCTGGTGACAAATGATTTAGGGATGATGGTCCACTGGCTCGGCTATGCCCAGAAGCAGCACTCTTTGCAAGTTGACTGTCGCGATAGATATGTGTGGGGCCATGGCCTCTCTGACTACCAGCTGGAACTTCTGCTGCCTCTCCGAGCGGTACATTCGTAGTGTCTCGTCCGGTTACAAATCTACACTGTGGGAAGAAGCGTTTGTGTTCAGTCATAGGTGAGTCTCCAGCTTCCCAAGTCTTCAGTCGACCACTGCAGCAGAAACAGGCTACTTGATCTGCTGTCTTGGTGTAGTAGAAGCCTGCCCTGGCCAGGCGTGTCGGCCATACAGCCGCCCACTTAGGCCAATCCTTGAAGGTTATCAGACGTACACCCTCATACTGCATTTCCTCCTTTTCTCGAAATGGATACCCTTTTACTAGCCGCACGACGTATGCATCCATTCTCGTCTTACAAGATGCCGCAGTTTGAGTCATTATAAATGTCTCAATGTGTTAAAGCGTTGCACTGTTCAGTATGTACCTGTCAGATGTTTTAATTTGTGTCTACACACTCGTTTCCTATGTAGGCCTCGCCTGTCAATCCACTGCGTTAACAGTTGTAATTGAATAACAATAATAACAAATGTTGGTGAATTGTCTAAAGATAGAACAATTGTTTTGTGAATATGATGAAATACAGAATCAGCTATCTCGTCGACATCAGTAGTGACGTCACTCGGTGTTTCAGCACAGTTCGGTGAAAGCACTTCAAGTAATGTTACAACGGCACAAATTATTTGCAATGACTTCATAACAGTTGCTTTCCCAAAAACGTGTCGTCAGGACAACCAATGTCCTGACAATTCATGTTATCGTCAGTGAGATGTCTTGACTCCTGTGTTTCTACTACCTGTAATCAAACAACATGTGTTTGAACAAAGAGTCACTGCTTACAATGTACGGGTGTGTGTCTGTGCGCGCGTGTGTCCGTCCGTGCGTGTGTGTACGTGTGTGCATGTTCATAGGTTACTTGTACATTTTCACTAGAATGTAATTTATGCTGTCCCATATTCAACATCTGTGAAATGCCATACTATTCAATCAATCAATCAATCAATCAATCTTTATTTCAGACAAAAAGCATACATGTAATATGCACTATGTCCATAGTAAAAAAGTAAAAATAAAAAGTATATTATAGTGTATATATTGCACTAATCCACTTCCTGCGCAATACAGAGGTCGTATAAACATCACTGTGTATAATACTCTCAACAATGTTGTTCGTCGATGCAGATATTCTGCTCGTAAAACTGTACATGCATTTTCTAAATCTAGTATTGCAACAGTCCGTGTCAGAACTAACAAACATTAGGCTAGCACTACACCTCATAGATAGGCTGTGCATAATTCTAAATGCATTGTTATAGGAAACAATAAAGTGCTGCATAGCGGCTTTTCTATAATTAGCCCATAAGGAACATAAATACACATTACTACAATAGGATGTGAACAGTTTGTTCTTCACCTTCACTGAACAAAAGTGAAAATTCCTGAGTAGAATATTGCTTCTGCCGTACAAACTCCTTTCTTTGGATTTCATATCCGTTTCATCCGACAGATCATTACAGATTATATGGCCAAGATATTTGTATGCCTTCGTTGTATTCAGAACTGCATCACCAAGCTTAAGAGCTACTTCAAAACCGGTTTGTCTTGTGTCAAAAAACATTATCTGCGACTTTACTCTGTTAAACAATATGTCGTTGTCACATCCATAATTGTATGATACATCTAGCAGTCTTTGCAACTCCTTAGCCGATGGAGCCAATAGTACAATGTCATCAGCATACATGAGATGATTAACAGTTGTATCACCACAATAGCATCCGATGGGTGGTTTCGTCAGTAGCAAACTCAAATCATTCATGTATAAATTAAATAAGAAAGGAGATAGCATACCCCCTTGTTTAACTCCATTAGTCACAGAGAAGAAGTTGGAAAATACCGAACCCCCTTTAACACACATAGTCTGATTACAGTACCCCTGACATATCACTATTAAGTCCAGTCATTTCTGTAATACTCTATAAAAAGTGTAATTCCCAATACAATTAATTAATCGTTAGTGGTATTTCTGAAAAAAAATACAGTTACGTGGGTATTTCATTGAATAACCTAAAGTTAATCGATTATCGCCATCGCCATCAACAATTCTTCTTTCTGTCGAAAGACAACAACGCAGTATTTATACGGTTTTGTCTCCTGTACAGTCATATCCTAGCCCAGGCAGACCACATAAAACATATATTTCTAGTGTGTGCCATTGTGCCAGTCATAACGAATATGCCTATATATACATTTTGAATAACCACTTATGTGGTTATTATATCATACGGTTATGCGATCCTCTAGCCATGCGAAACCGACATAACATTATACACTTCATGTTTAATAATTATGCTCCGCTCAGTCGATGTCGGATTGTACACGGGTTGTACTGTTGTGACCTATTGTTAGAACTAACCCAAGCTGTAAGTAACATCCATGAACTCGCTGAGTTAATCGTCAGGACTGAAGTCAATGCTGTGATCGCAGTGAATCGGTAGGAAACGACAGGCATTGATCCGTAGAAAACATGAGTCTATAGCGGCGGAATTTTGTGTGGGTATTTCAGCAATAAACCATTTTTGAGATTCTGCAGGACCGTCTTTATAAATTGCGTGCACATTAATTATTTTATTTCGTTAGCTTCATGTACTGACAACAATTAAATGATCCTTACCCGTAGTGGCGGAGTACTCTGTACGAATCAACTGCCAAACGCGTGACGACGGCCATACACCAAGACGGTAACTGGTTTTTATCAACCACACAGTACTAGGCAAGAGGTTCGTGTCTTCGCCACACCCAGTTGTGCGCCACGCACTGCAGGTTGTGAGCTCAATCCGGCTGACTGAGTTATATATAATAATTATTATATATAGGCTGCGTATTGCGCATGCTCGCGCAAGCGCAGTACATCAAAATATCGACCGTCTGTGGCAAAACTCTTATACTTAAAAATTGTGTATACTCTGGCGGAAGTATACTAACCGCGCCGACAAAAACAGGTAGTGATGCGGCCGAACTTCTTTCTGGTGTAACTTCTTCAGCGTTTGCCAAGTCCGCGGTTTTCCCGCGGAATTGGGCTTGTTTTAGTTCGATCGATCGGTTTCGCGGGAAAATTTTAGCAGTTGCGGGTTGCGATTTTTTGGGCTTCTTTTTATGCACAGGCCGCTACTTTTGGGCTTTTTTCAAAAGTGGTGGATTTTTATGTTATATTATATTAAGGGCCGTCATATTCGACCTCTCACAATAAATATTGTGAGCTACCAAGCCTCCTAATGCTATTGAATACAGACACACACATTGCTCACTCCAGCCTGGGCCACCCAGCTGTCCACAGATAAGTGTAATCCATCTGAGACATTAATCTTAGGTGCTGCTCTGGTTAATCTAGTTTCCAGATCTCAACCCTTCCCCCAAATGACTATAAACCCTGGCTGGAGCCTACCCCATTAATTATAACCATCAGTCACTTTATTAAGGGAGCACTGGAAGGCCAGGAGGCCCGAGGTTGGTATTATAATTAATGGTGTAGCTTGATTTATGGGGAAGGGGTAAAACATAATGAGCTTTATCTGCTGGGCTGCCCTTGGCACTATGTGACTTCTGTGAAGTGAAATTTTTGAATTCCGTGACGCAATGGTGTGCAATGTCTATTTATAGAACAAGCAACTATGTATAGTTCATCGTAGCACAGTAGATGGCGCTCAGCTACAAGGAATCACCCACTCACCATTAGCTAAATACTTTGTGCGTGACGTACTTGACATATACTTCCCTGTTTAGCGGTATCTGTGTTTTACTGACATATAGTAAATATAGCATTTCGGAATGTTTTTTGGGATTTTTAGGGGCTTGTTTTGGGCTTGTTTTGGAGGGCCATTGGGCTTGAAAAAAATGTTGACCTGGCAACGCTGAACTTCTTGGTGCCGCCTCCATTTTAATTCTTGTTGTCGTCGAACGTTCGAGTGAATTAACATCGCTTTAAATTGAATTGTTAATTAGCGCATTTGTGAAGTACACGTCACTTGAGTTCCCGTCAACTTCAAGGCCATCGGGGCCGTATAATTTGCGGAAATCGTACAATAATTAGTGTGCGCCAAGCCGCCAACGCAGTTATTGCCGGTAGGTACTAACTGACCGAAGCCTGCGCGCGAAGGCGAAGGACCGTTTTATTTAATCAGGGTTACAAAGTTAATGGAACAATTTCGATCAGGGTTGGCAGGTTTCTGACAGGACGGTTTCTACCACGGTTTAATTAAACCGTGGTTTCTACCGTCTTGTCAGAAATACCTTTCTGACATTAAAATGTCAGAAACTCCATTTTTTATACATTTTCCATTGTAAGAGTATAGAGCGTATTCACGTGACGTCACCAACCGGATGTGCCGCCATTGTGGCGATATCAACCACACTAACACGCCGCCGGCAGTGCCTATTGTCCGTGCTTACTGAACCAAAAAAGAGCTTTTGAACGCGATGGTGAATTACTGTCACGTCTACGGTTGTAGCAACATAGGGAATAGAGAAGTCGATCGTTCGTTCTTTAGGATACCTGCGGTAATTCGGAACCAAGGAGAAGTTTGCGAGGCATTGTCGAGTCGACGGAGGCGACAGTGGTTGTCCAACCTAAATCAGGATTTCACTGGCAAAAACCTCGGCAATGTCAGAGTGTGTTCTGATCATTTCTTATCAGGTACGTGAAGCAGTAACTTTCTTTTCTCTACGCCAGAATAGGCTACGTGTGGTGTTTCATTTCTCTGTCAAGTTTGAACGGTGAAACGTCCTACCACGACTCCCCCGGCTGGCCTCGGGCTGTAGCCAGCAGGCAAGCATGGGCCTGGGCTGGGAAGAGCCCCGGACCAGGCTTACGCTTATGTCATAATGGCATTGATGCTGTGGCTTATGCTAATCACTTAACGCCATGGCAGTAGATACTGTATACTTAAGAAGTAACCTGTCACATTTTACATATTTGAATTTATATTATGAGTTGTTTGAATTTACCAAGCAAAACGTGGAGTATTTTCAGATAGGCATGAATAAATAAAAAACTAATGATAATACTTAAGTGTTGTACAAGCCTAGTAGATCTACAGCAGTACTACCAATATTATTTATTTTAATGGCAACTACAGCACACAATTTGCATTATTAAATAAGACATCTTAATCATATTTTTACAGGGAAACCAGCTTCTCTGTATGACGAAACCAACCCAGACTGGGAACCCACTCTTCGGTTGGGTCATGAGAAGTTGAAATCACCCGAAATGCAGCAGAAGCGGCATCATAGATTGGAACAACGGGAAGCAAAGAAAGAAGCAAGAGCTGCTGCTCAGTCATTGTTACTACTGCAACATGTAGATGACGTTGCCTCATCAGCCATCCCAGAGGAGGAAGATGTGTCTGCGGGAACCCAGACCGAAATGGACAGCGTGTTGATGGAGAGAATTACCAGTGAACTGCAAGAGCTAAGATTAGAAAATGTTGCCTTTAAACAGCAAGCTGCTGTGTCAAAACTGACCCTAGAAAATTTGGAAGGGAAAGATGATAAAGTCAAATATTTGACAGGTCTGTCATCCTTTATAGTCCTTTCTACACTGTTTACATATATTCTGCCTTTCTTACCAAAGACAAAATCTATGACATCATTTCAGATGCTTCTCATGACTCTCATGCGACTCCGACTCAATATGGCAGAACAGTTTTTAGCTTATGAATTTTGTGTCTCACAGACCACAATCAGTAGAATTTTTAGTAATGTCATTGATGTTCTCTATCTGAGAACAAAACCATTTGTGTTCTGGCCTGAGAGAGAGGAACTACACAAAACTATGCCAATGCAATTTCAGAGATATTTTGGGAATAAAGTTGCTGTAATTATAGACTGCTTCGAAATTTTTATTGAACGACCCTCAAACCTCATGGCCAGAGCACAAACATGGTCTTCTTACAAGCATCACAACACAGTGAAGTTTTTGATGGGCATAACACCACAGGGTACAATTTCATTTATTTCAAAGGGTTGGGGTGGTTTAAATCATGTTCTTCCAGGTGATGTCATTTTGGCAGACAGAGGATTTGATATTCAAGATATTGTCGGTAGCCAATGTGCAGAAGTAAAAATTCCAGCATTCACTAGGGGGAAAGATCAATTATCCCCTCTTGAAATAGAAATAACACGCAAAATTGCAAACTGCCGCATCCATGTTGAGCGAGTTATAGGATGTGTTCGACAGAAATACACCATACTGGGTAGCACCTTACCAATTGACTACTTAATCACAAAAGATGAAACTGACATGACAATGGTAGATAAAATGTGCCATGTTTGCTGTTCTCTTACAAACTGCTGTGAACCAATAGTCTCATTTGACTGAGAATCACCTGAGTGCACACATGTTTTTTCTAATGAAAAGGGCACCCTTGCACTGATATTTTGTACAGTTATTACACATTAAAACTGTTAGTATTGTTTTGAGTGGAGAGGCCGGCTATTATACGTCTGTAGTTAGTAGATAAATGTTCATGACTATAAATATCATGAACTTCATGATAACTTCAATGTTTCATGTTTACAAATAAACAGTCAATTGTTTGTGAAGTTGTAAAACATGACATTTTAACCTGTATTACATTACATCAATACATCCATTGTTAATTTTACTGTCATGTAAATAAATGCTTGCAATGTTGTCTACAGCTGCATGATTGATAACTTTGCAGTTGTTTTCTTTCCACGCTTGAACTGTGGAAGCTTCCTACAATCTGGACACTACCACTTTTTGCTCTTGGGGGCCCTGCTTATCTTGACACACTCAAAGTGAAACCACTTGATACCACAACTGTCATTGCCACACCCCACCGTGTCACCTGATTCAACCTGTTCACAATAACAGAAGAGTGCATTGTTGTCACCAGAAGCAAACACATCATTCTTGGTGGTAGTTTTGGCAGGTTTCAAAGTGCTGCAGAGAGATGATGACAAGTCGTTGTTTGGCAGTTTAGAAAAAAATCTGGCAACCAGCTCGGGTAGAATGGCTGTTTGAAAAATGTGTGATGATTTTGTACAAATCTCTTCCCAAAAGTCATTGTCCAGAGTGATGATTTCAATGTGGATGTCACATTTTGTCCATACTACAAAATAACAGAATTCCTTTCTGCAAACACCAAGTTGGGTCTGCACTTGGTAGTAATACGCATGCTTATGGCTTAGTGCTAACTTGTCATCATCTTTTTGCAAATAGAACTTTGTGTCAGTGCAGTCTGATAAAGCCTGGTCCTTTTTGCACAAAGGGCACTTAATTTCCAGACAACCCTCTCCACAACAATCACAACTCACCAAACCATCGGGGGAAGTCCCTAAATGAGGTATATCTGGGTTTATGTGGAAACCACTGTCATACACCTCAACATTTTCATGAAGCTTTGTCATTTCTGTTAAAAATTTCTCTCGGGCCACTTTCTCGTGCTCACAGCCCCACTGGGTAGCCACTGTGGTAAACTGCACACCCTCCGGATTACATATTCGTCTAATTAGACCAAGGGCTGGTTGTGCAGGATCAGTGTGGCAAACAGATTTAATGTTTGATGCTGTTATCCTGCCAGCCCTAAAACTATGCCACAACTTTGAGTTGGCCTGATCCCTGGTGGCAGTTTCCACTGCTTCGGCCTGCTCCTGACTTACCGAGATGATCAGGCCCTGACAGTGATTTAGTAGCTCTGCATAATTCATCTCAAAACAGTTCTCATCAACTAGCTGTGTTAACAGGGAAGGGAAGTTATCACTGAGAGATGCTGGTACATAGTCGTCTGAAAAAGGAGACAAACAAGTCAATATTCCTGCCCTCTTACCAGTACCATGCAAATTTTCACAAAAAGCAAGCATGTCCTGCGGCAATGCCACAGGAACATTGACTGCCTTCACACTCTGTGGCCTGACTGTTGGTGTCTGGGGGGAAGAAAGGGATGCGTCCAACAGCTTCTTCTTTGTCTTTGCAGACGTAAAGTCAATGTCACTAACTTCACTGTAAGTAACCCCCTTGATTCCACCTGGCAACAACCAGTAGGCCTTTTCCTCGGTCACTGTTTTGGCATCTCGGATCTTCACTGTTGCTTCGACAGCAAACAACAGCGCAGCCACGTGTGTACAGGCTTCACCCAGACCTGCCATACAGTCGCAGTGTGCAGCCAAGATGCGTCCTTCTTTCTCAGAAATGATCCAAAGACTGAGTGGTTTGGCTCGGAGTCTTTGAGAATGCATAACCTTTAGGTAAAAAAAATAAGATACATTAGTCTTTACAACATAAATTATCATCCAGGACAAAAGTAGCAATAGTATACAGTTTAAAACAATGGAATAGTGGTACTTAAATCAATCAATGATAATATATAACATAGTAAAGTAATTAACAATCTGACTTTGCATATTTGATTATATCTAATTTTTTTAACATTGTGTGTATACTTAATCTTGCTGAAAAAACTGAATGAAGTCAGTGTAATTGATTGTGATGTTTGTACAAGACTGGGCGTGAGTATGAACAATTGTTTAAACTGCTCTAGTAACATGGAAGCCTGCAGCTGTGAGTGGAACCTGCAGGGGGTACAACTATTCTTCAATACACAACCAGCCAAGTGCTATCAGAGGACACTTCCAGTCAGGTCTGGGTGATTGTTTGAACAGTCCAGATGTCTCCAGTCAGTGAATATACAAAACTGTCAGATTGAGTAGTGAGGTACAAGTGTATTATGTAAGAGGACTGAGACTGATTTTATCATCCATGCAGTGCAGCAAAACGTTTGAGGTAGAAAATAAACAAGTAACTGATATTTGTTAACTGAAGTATTATGATTTATTGTTTTTTAGTTAAACAAAGACTGTCAAAGTGTACACACTGTCACTAACATTTAATATATATGCATACATGTATGGCCTTCGTACACCCTAACTTCCCTAAGTCTAAGACAAAGATGTTTTTCCAAGACATACCAACCCGGCTTTTGACCAACCATGAATGACAGGCAGTCCATTTAAATGATTCAAACTTACATTCAAATAAAAATATTATGTTATTATTAATTATACACGGTTAACCGTTAAGGTTCAAAGAAGTGAACACTCACTTTGGCTGTCACGACACAGAAGTCTTCTTTCACGCAAACCTGTTTCTCCCGGACCCATCCGCACACAAACTGATTGTATGCATCCAATCCTTTGTACGCCCGCAAATCCTCCATTGTATATGGACTCGGTGAAAAGACGAGGTAGTTCACGATGTCGAAATATGTGGTCGACGGCAGAAGCATCACATCGTCGGTCCAATCTGACCGGTCGAATGTGTACGGATCTTCGTTTCCTATAAGCCTTAATTTGTCATCGTATCGCACTCTCTCGGCACCATCCAAAGTATCACGATAACTTGAAACTATAACACTCTGCTTGCTAGCTGCCATGTCATGGAAATGATATAAGTTAATTGCTATGTATAATAAATAAAGGGATGACACGCACAAGTCGTAACACGCGGTTTGTTGTTGCGGTAGTTATCGCCAACATGGCCACACATCCGGGGACTAGCGGATATCGTGACGTCAGTGCTTACCCTCTATTGTCTGAGACTGAGCTTAGCCTTAGCTTAGGCCTTAGCTTTAACCCAGTTTTGCTAGTTTAACCTGGGACTGGGTTAAACTGGACTTTACTCTATTTGAGAACCCGGGATGATATTATTAGGGGACATTCTCGATATTAGTACAGTTGGTACGTGGATTGATGGTGGTTTAAACTTTGAATGAATGAACGTTTATTCAACAACAACAACATAATACATGCACAGTATGGTTTGCTGCTGCTGCTGAAAGGACATTGCTGAAGTCTTAGACTTATGTGTTGCTATGCCCTTCTCGAACTAAAAAAAACCTGAATAAATACAACACAAATTATATATAAATTACAAAATAATATTCACAACTCACATATAAACTTTTTAGTTACAAAACGTCACCTTCAATTAACAATTCACAAATATGTAGAAAGTAATGAGAACTTGATTGCTTTTGTAAATTGTGTTAAACTTGGAAGCTGAGTCAGTTTATTTGGTAAATTGTTCCACGTTTTTATACCCTTGACAGTGATTGACAGCAGTCTGAGGGTGGTGTTTGTCTTTTTAACATAGAACAGTTTGCTTTGTCTGGTATCATGTATGTGTATAGCTGCAGTTGGTTCAAATAATGCTTGAACACGACCATTTAAAGAGTGGTTGTTTGCTTTATAAAGTATGATCATAGTCTTGTATTTAACTAGATCATGAAATTTAAGCATGTTTGAGAGATGGAAAAATACAGATGTATGATCATGGTAATTAAGGTTATAAATAATCCGTATAGCTTTTTTTGTAACATAAATAGTTTTCCGAGTCTAGATTGATAAGTATTTCCCCAGATCTCACAGCAATATGACATATGTGGTTCAACAAGTGAATTATGTAATGTGTGTAACGCTTGACAATCAAGAACATGCCTAGTTTTATACAAAACTGCTATGCTTTTTGATACTTTTGATTCAACCATTTTTATGTGTTTTCTCCATGTTAAGTTTTCGTCAATGGTTACTCCAAGGAATTTTGTATATGATACCTGCTCAATGTTTGTCCCATACAAAACTATATTCACATCTGTTCTATGTTTTTTTTTATTAAACATTAACAAATTTGTTCGCTCGGAACCACAGGTCTAGTTTTTTTAGTTCGTTGTTAACAACAGTGCTTACATCATCTGTGTTACGAGTGGAATAAAAAATGTTTTGTATCATCAGCAAACAAAATAATGTCAAGCAATTTTGAGACTTCACACATGTCATTTATGTACAGAATAAATAATAACGGGTCAAGGATTGAACCTTGTGGGACTCCACATTTGATTTCCTTTTGTTCTGAGTTACTGTTGTTATAGCATACATATTGTCTACGGTTGGTTAAGTAGCTTTTTATCCAGTCCAGAGCCAGACCCCTTATTCCGTAGCATTGCAATTTACTTAGCAGTATGTTGTGGTCAACAGTGTCAAAGGCTTTTTTAAGGTCGATAAAGACCCCAATCGTGCTTTGGCATTTATCCATTGCTGAAGTAATCTTTTCGACAAATTCTATTAAAGCTAGTGAAGTTGAGTGATTATTTCTGAAGCCATACTGCCCATCTGTCAATATGCGTTGTGTTTCAATGAAAGACATTAGCCTTTTGTTGAATATTTTTTCAAGTATTTTGGAAAATTGAGATAAGAGAGATATAGGTCTATAATTAGAAAATTGAAAACAATCTCTTGACTTAAATATAGGAATGACTTTTGCTAATTTCATATCATTTGGAAATGATCCGCTGATCAAAGATTAGCGGTTGTACAATTTGCTTTATTACATGCTTAACTATTTTCATGCTGATTTCATCGTGTCCGTATGAAGTTTTACTCTTGCACCCAGACACAATTTTGAGTACTTCTTGCTCAGTAACGGGGGACATGTAAATTGATTGTGATACAGTACGTTTTACAAAGTCGGTTGGCTTTGTTCCCGGGCAGGGTTCTATGAGATTGGATAATTTAGTACCTATGTCGACGAAGAAATTGTTAAAATGATTAGCTATTTCTTTATTTTCTAATACTAGGTTTTCACCAACATGAAACTTGTTCAAATATGTGGTATCAGATTTTCTTTTACCTATTATGCTGTTAAGAGTTTTCCAAGTTTCTCTTATATTAGTCTTACAATCGTCGAGTTTTTTTCTGTAATAATTATTTTTTTAGACGTAATAATTTTGTTAACTTATTTTTGTAGCGACTTTCTGTTAATTCTGTCCTATTCTTTAGAAATGTTAAGTACATGTTATTCTTCTTTATACAAGCGTTTTTTAGCCCTCTTGATAACCAAGGTTTATCATTCTTTTTTGTCTTTCCTGAATACGTTGTAATTTTTACAGGACAGGCATCGTTATAAGTATTACTTAGTATTTGCATAAAGCGCGAGAATGCTAAATCGGGGTTTGACTCGTTCATTACAGTGTCCCAGTTTGCATAATTTAAATCGTGCTTAAATTTGTTTAATGAGTCCTCATCTAACGTTCTGTTATATTTATATGTTAATAACCGCATAAGTGCTGTTGTCACACAGGACGAAAATTGGCATATGGTCTGTAGCATCGCTTAAAACAATGCCGCACATTTTGTTTCTACACAGTTCAGAACAGAAAATGTTATCTATTATACTAGCAGTCGTGCCTGTTATTAGTGTGGGCCTGGTAATCAAGGGATATAATCCAGAGCTGAACATTTGATCAATGAAGTATTTTGATTCAGCTTGCTCTTCGCAGTGCAATAGGTCTATATTGTAATCACCACATATATACACAATTTTGCTGGTGAGATTTCCCAGTATGAATGAGAGATTGTCATTAAATTTGCTGATGCTGGTATTCGGTGCTCTATACATACAACTGACATTGATTTTTTCGTGTTCACTAATTTGTATCTCAATAAAGATGCTTTCAAAACAGTCATCAACAGCATACAATATATTCCTTAAACAAATATCAGAAGACTGGCAATTGTTAAGTACAGATTCACACACATATATGGCAACGCCGCCACCTTGTTTTTTTCTTCTTCTGGAATTACAGTACAGTTTGTAACCCGAAAATACGACATCGTTACAGTTTACGTCACTTCCGTCCCAACTGTTTTCTTTAAGCCACATTTCTAATATAGCAGTTATATGAAATTTATACTCCATGGTTTGGATAGTATCTTTAAAGGTGCTCAATCACTTCGTTTGCCCATCGCCAATCCGGTTCTTTTATGTCCAGATGTGTAATGTGTGAATAGTTTAACTAGTGCGCACAGTCAGTTTAATAAACAAAAATGCGTACTTGTTTTTTAATCGTCAAAAAAAGATTTGTCGTTACAGCGGGTATCGCTGGCGAAAACCAGTTGCGCTGTCTGCCTACTGCGCCACTTCGGTCATGTGGTTTACGCGACATTTGGCATCCCAGGCATTCGAAAACAATAACAACACACACGTGCGTTAACGTATCAAGATGAAGATTATAATTCCAAAGTGGTTGTACGAAGGTACGTATTACACTATCGCAGTTAGCAACAAGAACTCGTAGCCGTGTATTAATTCAACGAGAATTGCAACTTGCGAACGTCTACACTCGACTCGAGCCTGTCGAGGCCGACTTTAAGTTCTAACTCAAAAGTCTAAGACAGTCACCATATCAGCCAGATATTCAGTCAGAGAGTGACAACGAGCATAATAATTCATATATATTGTATTTGGTTACGCAGGATGTTGTTAATAAGCTGTTATTCCGACAATACATATAGAGAGTAGATGACGTGAGGGTGCAAAATGACAAGTAACATTGGTGTGGCAGCAGGCCCCTGCTGTTCGTGCGAGTAACTTAGTCAGGGAGCATCCGTAATTTCGTGCAACAGAACATCAAACACGGGAGTATTATGTTGGTGATCGTAATTATTAAAACATTTTTGTGACTCATATTTTTGATACTATTACTGCAGAATATTGTTGATTTGCATTGTATTTTATGCAAAATAATTTAGATTTTTATGTGACAAGCATGATGGTGATGATTTGATTCAATATAAAAAATGTAAACGTGTAAATACATGAAATATCAATACATCTAGAGTACACCGTATATAAGGATTACACAAGAAAATGCACGCACTTGTCTCCATTGTGGTCCTTGATGCCTGGCTATAGTGTATGTAATGCATTAATTGGTATCCTGTGATACCTTTCAACTGACATATGCCGGCTATTCTTATGTATTTACCAATATATGTATTCTCACCACAGCAATATATGAATACATAATGATATATGTAACTTGAATTAAGATATTGCTAGAGACCACACTACAAACCATGAATGAGAATGAGAGGAGGAGCTAGAGGTGGTCACCCGGGCCAGGCAGACACAGGGATGATACATAGTCTGCGGCAGGCCCACATTTGATCAATCCAGGTAATTTCAAATTTATAACAATCAACCACGTATAAGTTATCAACAAGTTTTAATGTGCACATTTAAATATACCACATTTGTTTTCATACACATTTTAATAATAACATATTGGGCATAGAAAACTAGATTGACTTCTGCACTTGTATATTATACCCACAAGTGTATCAACACAGACATATTAATACACCTTTAAACAGTATTTAGCATATGGCGATGACTCTGAAATAAGTTTATAAAAAAAATTAGTCATTCTTGAAGAAGGTAGACATACGTATTATGAACCTTTGAATACTTGACGAGGAAAATATATTGTTAGCATCACAATAACACCTGATTCTGTCATTTCCAACATTCACCTTGACCATTCAACCTCGGGCTTAAAATGTCAAACATGAATATGTATAGTAGTTACACATGGCAGACACCGACATAAATTTGTATACTGAAAACAAAACAAAAAATATAAATGTGCTTTACTGATGCTTTAGTGATTAGCAGAATTCAAATCAGTCTATAATATTGACTAAGATCAGGCATCACTGTAATGAAATTGAACACTTTTAAATTCATGTAATGACAATGAACACCTAGTAAAGAAAAAAGTTAAAATTGTTCACCGTTTTGAAAAATTGCATATTCCACTAATGTCTGCATGCTGTATCAAGCCACCCTTCCCCGGAACAACTCTGGTAAACACTGACTGTTCCTAAGATATCAACATGTATAGATGCAGCTGTAGTAGAACATTTCTTGCTGCCTTTTTTCTTGTGAAATGCTGCAGGCATATACCGATTATGACAATGAACACATCATAATTATTTACTCCCAACACTACTATGATGTCTGTTTTTGTTTACTGAATATATGCTTTTTTTACAGGAGATTGAACTAGTGTGCTTACCGGTAGTACCACTAGCTCTCCAAGTTAATATGGCATACTGGGCAGTTGTATTTGTCCAGGATCTCGGTCAAGATTCTACAGCCAGGCAACATGCTGCATAATAACAGTTTGTCATATGAATGTCCACTGAGTGATCCCAATTGTGTCGTGTTGAATCCGTGACAGATTCCCCAGTGCTGATGGGGTGTACACTGGCTTCCAGGTCAGTCAGTTAGCTTGACTGACTGGAAACCAACGTAGACTGCAGGTTGCTCGACAAAAGAATGTGGTGACGCTTGACTAGCTCTGCCGTTGGTGATGGAACAGTGGGTGCCAGGGTCTGCAGATATGGCAACAACTTTCGATGCTGTTGGACAGGTTCAGTGTCGAGCATTCTTCGGTGAACTGCATCGGTTTAGATATCGATGACATCACTGTATGTTTTCGCTGTCTTTGGTGGTACTGCTTTTTGCTATACGTCTGCATCTACCTATACCGGAGACAAAGTGACAATTAGCATGGCTCTGACATGTATGATATTTTTATATGTGATGACACATTTATCAAAAGTCAATAATACAAGGTATTTGTATTCAATTCAACTATAACTTTTAGCAGAGTCCATGAAAAAATACATTAATTATCCAGAATTGTTACAATGGTAGGGTTTCATTGTCTTTGTGTTGCTGATAGTCAGTGGCAGCAAGCCGAGTTCTTGCAACATACACCAGGCACAAGTTTATGATGAAGTAATAGTATTGAAAGTCTTTTCACATTTTTCAACAACAATCTGTTGATACACTGACAACAACATTTTACTTGTTTAAATTCTCTATGTATCATGAGGACTGTTATATGTTTTTCATGCCATTATCATTTTTTCGCTGTTTTATATTTTCACAAATAATTTACATTAATTTTCATTTTGCATAATAATTAAACAACACTTGAATAAGTTTAGTTCTGATATGGTGTAGTATCCAGTCCTCAGGATTACTCAAAGCGCTTTAAACTTTACTCCCTGACAGACCTGTTAAATCGAAAACACTATCTTGACTTATGTGGAAGAATTCAGCCACACTGAAATTAATATGCGAATATTATTCATACAAAAATATCCACCGTCTGTAGCCGGTACTCTTCATGCAGCTGAGTAAACTGGAAAAATGTATCCTGTAGCGATTGTACATGTAATTCTCAGTCACATGGCGATGACCCTGTCTAGTCTATTACTATTTTTTGCGAGTTGTAAACAAACCAAGCATTGCATAAACTACAACAGTTTTGAATTTTATATCCTATTGATGTTTTTTTGAACAAAAAATCATAATATAGTTATTTTTATTTGATATGTACTTATTAAATTTGTTCAACTAAACATCTTCCTAAGTAATTTGTTCTCATTGGTTTACATTTTATGGGCATTAAATATTAAAATTTGTTGTTAAATACACATAATTGTTTAGTCACTAATTTTGTGAGTTGTAAACATACAACTAGCATTTTATATCACATGTACTAGTGTTTTTTTTTTGTAACAAAGAATTGTGATAAAAGTAACTGTTTGTTTTGTTATATGCACCTGACATTTTTCAACCTCTTCCTAATTTTTGTTTCTATTGTTGCTTTGCATTTTATGCGTATGTGATATTAAAAATGATTACATTATACACATCAAGTACAATGATTGTACCTGTAGTTGTATTGTGCTTTTCATAATTTTGTAGTCATGATCTCATCAAATAGTTTCAATAAAATGTTTTTAATTTACATTGTCTTTACATTAATTCACATGCATTTCTAACAACAATATGCAATTTAACGAGGACACCCATTACTGCAAAATCCTAATGCAGACAACCAAAACTATCACATACAGTGGTGGATCCAGAAATCGAGTCTGGGGGGCACAAAAACCTCCACCGGTGGCCGAACCAGGTGGAAGATGGTGGGGGTGTGCTGTTGAAACATTTTCAAAGATGGTGTAACTGTACCCAAATAAGATTGGTCAAAATAAAACATAATTGTAAAAATAATCAAACATGTTTGCATATCTTCCAAATGTTAGGCTATGATTTATGTATATATATCACGTTTGCATACCAGCAGCAATTAATACTTACGTTTACTTACTTACTGTCCTGAGCTGCATCCAGCCTCAGGAAGTGACTGGACACTTGACAGTGAGCTGCCTTTTGCTACGACCACTGATGCTCAATAGAGCCACCACAGATCTTGTCATATGTGATGGCTGCAGTGATGTCGAGGTAGTTCGCGCCTTTGTGTTGAAGCTGTCAAACAAAGTCATGAAATGGAATGAGTCAGATTATTTGTGAAGGTGAAGATGGTTTGACAGCACTACTACACGTAAATATATATAATATTATATATGTATGTAGATGTAAATATATATGTGTGTGTACATGTGGTGTGTAACTTGTAAACGTTTTAATTCCATTAATAGGTAAAAATATTTTGCATGATAATTTGCCCAATGGTCAATTGCTCAGCACTCAAGTGTGAAAAGGTCATTTGCCCAGTTGTGAAAAAATTACAATAAATTATATGAGAGTGGCATAGTTATTATTGTATATATTGTAAAATTATAGTATATAACAAACAAATAGACAATTTACAAGTGTCATAGCCAACAAGGTGAAACAATTTGGATTGTGCACCATCCAATTGCCAGCATAATTAACTACCTGTAAGTGCAGGTAGAACATAGGTGGGCTGGAAAGAAGGTCACAGGAAATAAAGTCACAAAGTAATTTTATTTTAAAAATATAACAAATTTTGCAATTTTTCACTGATAGTACTAGTGACATTATATCATATGTCTTATTAAGAGTCTCCACAACCTTACGTATTATTAAAATAATTCCACACACTGTATGTTTAAACAGGTCAACTTAAGTTATTTTGATTTCTGCACACACACACACACACACACACACACACACTAAAATATACATCCAAAGATACAAATCAGTAACTGAACATAAGTATATTGTGCTGTGCAAGCCAGCAGGTGATTATAGAGATACATGTCATGTGACGTAACATTAACATTGAAGCAGTTGCAGCCTTTAGCAGATATGTGCGCCAGCATAAGCATAATTATTATGAAATGACAATCACTGAGGCTTGGCTATATTGTGTCACGTATATTTACTTGCATTGTACAGTGTATATACACATTTGTGTTTGCAATACAAACATTCCAAATGAAATAAAAAGAAAATTAAGTTGAAAAAATGAACTGGAAAATGAAATGTGCTATGTAGCTGACAGTTTGATAACCACCCTATCATACAAAGATGGAATAATTGTGGTGGCTGGATTGGTGTGTACGTCATTTGCATATATTTGTGGTGAAACTGAAGTGAAGGCATAAGTGGAATGGCCAAAATTAGTTAAATTTGAAATTTTTTAGTAGTACTACTACCCCTCAAAATAGACAGCGTAGTATAACACATCAACATAATATCCAGGCTATTTAAATAACTCAGAAATAATAAAATAAATGTTCCTCCTATGTTCATGCACCCGGTGTACTTGTTTTCTTGCTCCCTATCAAACTAAGGTTAGCCTAGAGGCCCAGAAGATCTCTATCAATGTGTATACATATTCCACACTTTTCAGAGATGTAACATACTTTTCTTTATATACATACTTCTATACATAGTACATGCAGTTTTGGGCGTTTACCCCCTGGTAACATATGTAGGCTATTACGGTCACAATATACATGTAAATGTTTACCATTCTCTACAGAAATCATAAATTATTACTATTTAAATTTACATAATACAAGATTATTAAATTTATATTTGGTTACAATCAGCATTCAATGTATTACATCACACATGGAAAAACAGTAAAGAAGTGTTATTTTTAAAGTGCACAGTACAAGCAGCCAGTGACTCAAGTTAAGACATCCAAAAAAGCAAGTACTTATCGTTACTAGTTAGATCCAGGCAATTATTTTAGGCATTCGATTATTTTATTAGTCCCAATGTCCAGCCAGTGTCGGTCAGTGATTGAGGGTAAAGTGTGAATGTCGATGGAGCGGATTTTTAAGTTCATGTACCATTAGGTGTGTGCTTCGCATGAGACTGATACTTTGCACATAGTTAACTATTGGTATAATATAACATGTCCATCAATATAAAGTTATAATATCTACAATAATGTATATTCACGTGCGATGGAACGTCGATCGAAGATGGCGGACGATGACGGCTTTGTTTTGGCTGTTCCATCTATTGAACACACAGTCGTGTGTGTGGTGTGCTTGCTGATAAATTTTATATTACTAACCTGTCTAGAAGAACTTGGCGAAGGCTGCATCACTTTTCACGCCAGCCGTTTCTTTCGTTCGGTTTCACAAATCCATAACCTTTCCAATATACACCTTTGTAGACAAGCCATACCCACTGGTTGTGGGTATGGCTTGTCATCCCAAATCAAGAAAAGTTAAACAAAAGTACATCGAGTCATTGTCGGGGGATGTAAAAACACTGTATTTGTACAAGATAGCACTTGTAGGTAAGGAGGAAGAGATCCGTACAAAATTGCGAAGAAAGACTGGTCACATGACTTGTACTTGTTACTAGTTCTGACCATAATCCTTTGATATGTGCCAGGAAGTCTATAATAAAAGGCACTATTATTAGTGAGTAATAGCCATAACATGCATATGTTGCTCTCACAATGAACAGTGCCATTAATTACTTAATCCGGGGGGAGGTTAAACTTGCCAATATGCTTGAGTTGATGGAGGTGTAAACTGATTGGCCCAATGCTTTCTACTCAGCAGTGCTTGGCCAGCCACCTGTTGTAGCCTCTTCACATAGAGATATACTGTTACACATGAAAGAAGTACAAATCATTACCAAAATTTTTAAGACGTCATTGAATAATAACTAATATCTTAGTTTGCACAGTGTTTAAGGGTGGCAGACCAGCTAAGGCTGTGTGGGAACAGTTTGTTAAAGTGGAAAGTAATGGAAAAACAGTTGCTAGATGCAAGCTCTGTTGTCACCAGATGTCATCTAAGTGTTTCCATGTCATTGCTTCATCGCTTATGCAATTAGCAAAATCATAAATTTATGCATATGGCATGTATTAGATTCTGACAGTTTCTGACGTCAGAAATCTGTCAGAAACCAGTCTATGACAGTTTCTGACATTGTCTCGTCAGAAATACCTTCCTGACTGTCAGAAACCCAACCCTAATTTAGATGAGCCGCCTTCACAGGAACCCATAGGGCATTTACAGAGACAGATGTAGATCTGACCACCGAGGCCACCGCCTACAGTCAGGAACAAGTAAGTCAACCTTCAGGATGTTGTGCCAGGAACAGACTAAAACACCCCACCTTCCCCTCTTTCCTTATCTTATCTCGAATACTGTGGTAAACCCAAAAGGGAAAACTGGGCAATAATATCGGCTTTGGCTAGAGGTAAGTTCCTATTCAAAATTTTAAGTGAATTATTAAATAAAAACTCTGACATGTTAGGCTTTTAAAACAGTTGGTGCTCGTCCAGTTATGCCTTGTATTTGTGAAGCAGGTTCAATTCCTGCTGATGTTTTCATACTCAAAACATTAACTGGTTGTTTCACATACTAGCTAGGCCTAACCCCTACCTGAGTTACTACCCAAACGGGTAGTAACTAACAAAGTACTCATTTTGTTTGCATGGAATAATGACAGAAATTGTGTTACAGTTTTGACAATTTCAGAAACTATTTTGCTACATTGTACATACTCTATAATAATGCAGTTACAAATTCCCAACTTCTGTGAAGATTAAGAACCTTCCAAATATTTCATTTTGCATATATCCAAATGTTTGGATATGCAAAATGAATAGTTTGAATTGAATAAGAACTACCCTGAAGATTGTTCAGTAATCTATTCTATTGGCATAGTTTATGACACTGTACCAACACATATTTTGATTTAATTTCACTTTGTATAGTTTTAATTGCAGTTTCATGGAACAGATGCTTGCAAGCGCACTGCCATTGCTGTTTTAAATGGGAGGTGGAGCCAACAGTTGTGCGATGCAGTACTTTTGCATGTGGCAATGAATAATCTGGCAACTATATGGAACGACATCCGTCATCTCCATCGTACGTTAGATCAACATCACCGACTAATTCAAAAAGCCCAGGAGACGTGCCCTAGAGACTAGAGTGCCCATCGTAGTGCCTGGTGTACTCTCGCGTCATAATGAGTGAGTATGAGTTCTAGAAAATGTAGTACTAATAACACTTAAATTACCCAAATTACAAGATGTCACATGTACAAAAATCAGTACAAACTGAAATTGATGGTCTTTTTGTAGATAATTATTTATCTAAGGAAGAACACTTTCTGAATGGTGATGTTTTGTTGTGATGCATAAATCCACTCCATGGTTGCTTGATGTAATTATTGTCAATAACATTGTTCATTCCAGCACCACTCTGCGAGCCCTGTGCATCAGACGAGGACTCAACTTGAGGCGCCACGACACAGACTAGTGCCATATACCGGGGTAGTCCTCCTATCCACTGTCCCTTCTCCACCAGGCATGTCTTCATTTCACTTGTTAATTAGGTAATTTAAAAGTCAATGGAACCATTATTTTGTAACAGTTGATCATACTTATGATAATCAGAAAGCTGTACATTTGTGCAATTCAGCATCGAACATAGATCTTAACAGGTGTTCATATGTTTAGTGGTAATGCATGTTTAGTGCTCATACTGAATTCGAACATTCATTGATAGAACTCTCCCCGGATATGCACATGACACAGTTAATGGTGCTACTAATTTAGCCACATTTCCAAATCAGGTAAACACTTCATGGATAACTTGATAAATTGTATCATGAAAAGCATAGATCTGGTTCAGGCTGGAAAGGTCAGCCTCATTCCAAACTGGGAACAACATGGGTGGGCATTTGTTGCATCAGAAGATGAGAAACCATTTGCCAATGATCATTCGTATTCATAAAATGCAGCTAGTGAAAATGTACTTATACAGTTGAACACACAGGCTGCTAAGGTATTCCATGATGTCGTTGCCCAGTACCTTTCTGTTCCGGCACCAGATGATGGCATTTACATTGTAAATATATTCATTACGATATGCACTTGTGTAGATTTCATTGACACAGGACAGCCTTATTTCTGTAAACATTTGCCTGCAGTGCTAGCGACTACAAACCATTTCATTGACCAATTAAAATGGTTAGAGTTGTATTTTGCTACTGTACCCAAAATTCCTCCTGGTCTATTTACACTGTTCCCCATCAGGAGTAACATAACAGGTGGAGATAATGTTTTCAGGGGTGGACAGTTCTTACTGCAAACAAGGCAACTAAATCAGAACAATAGAAGGCTGAAAAGGGACACCTACTTAAACTGCTTCATGATCCTAATAAGCATCAACTCTCTTTCCTGGTCGTCCATCAAAAAGTCATCCTCATAAGTCAGGTTTCAGATGGAGGGGGGTCCCACAGTTCTAAGAAAAAGTTATAAGTTTAAATTTCCTGTATTTAATATGTGTGACCCCTACCAGCCTCAGGTAAAAATTCTACACAATGCTAGAGAACGATGGGGTAGGAGAAAAAGATGTAAACGAAAAATATGTGGATTGACAATAAGTGAGTTAGCTTCAGAAAAAGCTAAAATATTAGTCTTCAAACTTAAAAAGTTGGCAATAGCTCGGGCACATAAACAATTAATAAAATGAATACATCATGTAGCGATGGTGGTTGTGAGACTATTGTGAGGCCAGTAATCGATTATGTTACATGTACACCCAGAATTGGCTCAGTTAGTCAACAGAAGAGTCATTTTGAGTAAGAGACATTGCATGTTCTTTTAACACAGACATTTTAACACAAAAGTCTGCTGCTGCTTTGTATTCTGTTTCAGATGTACCACCAACAAGTAGTTCCAAGCATTCTGGTGGCCCAGCTTTGACAGCAACACAAACTTCCTAAACAATTTGGCATTTAGTTAATAAATGGGTTGTCGCAGTATTTTCCTATACCATGTGTTGACACATGCAATAGGAAAATAATTTCTTGTAGTCGATTGGAACATCTCTACTTGTAATTACCTTGTCTAAGTTGTCAACATAATGTGTGTGATCATGCCTAATGTATTTGTAGTTTTTCAGATGTTACAGGGCAGAGACGACAGAGAGGCCGGTGCCGCCTACTTCCACACCAAGAAAACAAACGGGTCTTTTCAGAGCCTTAACACTTTGACTGGTTCATGCTGTTTAACATGCTGGCACACTTTTTATTGATGCGTCAGGTGGTAGGTTATGGACAGATATGCTTGTCGAATCTACATTCTGCTTCCACTACTGGTGATTTATACGAAATGGCAAGCATATTTTGTTCATGTCTGCCAGTATATAGCCTCTCATAAAACAAGACTCGTTGTAACCTCCACAAAGTAACCAGTGGATATAGTGGTCACTGTGGGCACCAGGCTAATTAAAGGAGGGATCTCGGAGCAGTTATGAGCATATAGCTACCACAGTCTTAAATTAATCTGAATAGGTCTTAAATTAATCTGAATAGTCACGTCTAATTTGTTGCCGAATACATACAACTATGACTAGTGAGAAAAACTATATTGTATGTCAGTCATTACAAAATAAATCACATACTATGTCCTAGAAACTGAATGATACCCAGAAATAGTTTGTTCATTGAAAAACAATTACATAAATACATATATATTATGTTCACTGGATAGAATAATTATATCACCTATACAAGTGTCATGTTGTTGTAGTTTTTCCATGTCATTGATGATGTGAATTTGAAAAATAAAATAATATTGGCTTTATTCCACCACATAAATACATGTGTCTGTTGTCTATCCTGTGCCTCAGAACACCCTATGTCTGCAGTAAGATCAGTTTTTTTTTATAAATTACAAATGTTATATACTCTACATTCCACCTCTGGTACACCTGTTTTTTCGAAATTTATCCCAATATCTTGAGGTTTTGCAGTTCGCATTTCCCTGAAAAATTGGCTAGGTTAGTCAAGTGCATGTAGGATCAGTTTACTTTTGCTTCCAGTTGACGCTCATCACAAGCTATGAACCAAAACACAACAGCACCACTTTTTTAAGGAGTTTCCATCGTGAAATCATCCGGTATAGATTAAACTTTCAAATGTTGGTCATTACCTGACATAGACGTTACCTAAATGAGTTTATTTTGATGTTTTGACAGTGAGAAAACCATAGCTAAAATATAGAATGAAAACTTTGAAGCAGTTTTTTCTCCAAACCATTTTGCATTTTCAAGATTCAAATTGCTGTATCTCTGGAAATATTGTGAACATAGGAAACATTGGGGTATTGTTTTTTCTCTGAATGTGCTCTATGACTATAAGAATATGCAATGAAAACAACATATTTGTTTTCGCGAATGTCTCGTTTTTGCATGGTGGGTCCTAATTTATGTCAACAATTTTCAAAACATGTTCACTACATAAATATCGGAAATAAATGCATGTCTAAAAATGGAAAGCTTAATTTTTTTGGTATTTTTAGGCTATTCTAACAGGAATTAAGCACCTTTACTTGCATGTTGCTATATGGAGTTATTCATATCGTGAAACACCTCGTCGACACGAATCCAATGATGTGTCTAACTTAGATGTGGGATCACAAATGAGAAAATAATACGTGGAAAGTCAGACTTTTTTGGAGAGTGGCCCTCATTTGCACAGTACGTGTACTTTCATCGCAAGTCGGTGTCTTAGTCATGAGCTAAAGATTAATTGAGTTGAACACCAGTGCGTTCAGGATTATACGTTATAAAATTATGTTTATGTACTACGACTACGGGTATTTAATAACTATAGTTATACTGTTATACTGTATAAGGTACAGCCAAGGTACAATTAATAGTATTCCAATTTGGTATTAACAATACGAAACCTAAAAATGCAGTTTAATATGCACTGTATCTGGTTCAAGTAACACTATTATCCAGAGCATTGCGAACACTTGCTAACAACACAAAACGGGCCCATTTCAAAATAAACTAATTTTAACGAATGCAGCCGCCATCATGAAGGAAATCACCAACAGACACGAAACGGGAATCCGGTGTACTGGTCTGGAAGGAGGTTCCGGTCTGAGAGTAAGTTCCGGTTCCGTTTTGCGTATTGCGCATGCTCGCGCAAGCGCAGTACATCATCGACCAACTGTGAGCAACGTGACCTCAGGTGACCGATCAACTTTGACCCCGTGCCAGAAGTATGCGGCGACTGAGTTACATCGCTGTGAGCAAAGTGACCTCAGGTGACCGATCAACTTTGACCCTTGCTCGACGCACTCGGTGACTGAGATATACAATTAATCATTTTTCGTTTTCTGTAGCGACCGTTACTCCACCGACCTATTTGCCCCCTACGTTGCTAAACAGGATCGTACATATGGGGTAAGACCACATTAAGGATTCGTCCGCCATTACCCACCGAAAGAGTGCCCTTGAAAATACCGTTTTGGTGTCATGTGTCATGTTTTGTTCGAGCACTTTGGCATGGCACATGTCAGTCCAGTGAATACTGAATGTACTACTACATTAGATCTTTCACGAGATAACAATAAACATACGCTAGTCGCTCGCGTATTCGCACAGTGGCTATTTTGCAGAAAGCACCAATATTTCAAAATCCGTCACCAGATTGGGGCGAAATTGAGGGGTGTCAGGTTTGGGTGGATTTTTCTGAAAACTGAGGTAAGAGAATTTTACGAGTTTTCCACAGCACTTGTGTCAATGGAGTTTAAATATGCTGTGAAATTTTCAAGAAAATTGTTTGTCAAATTTAGCAGGAAATGAAGGAAACGTTATAATGGCCGCCTATGTAAAATTTAAATGTGGTCTTACCTCATGTGCGTATGACAACTGTCTACAGGCACATTAGTTAGTATCAGCTAGTTCACATATCTTTTGTTGAGAAAATACCTGTGATGCAGCGGGAGAAAATAGGAGATGAGTACCGACGGTACATGACTTGCATAAGGCATTACCGAGTCACCAAAAAGCACTTGGTGTGTGAAAAGCGAATGCGCAATGCTGTCTTGAAAGCTACGCAGCATGGCAAATATCAATCAAGTAGACGGTGAGTAGACAGTCCAGCCCCAGGCCCACGGCCAGGCTAATAGTCTGTAGTCTAGCGTATAGTATACTATGCCATAAGCCAGTCTATTAATATGGGTCTCTTAAATTATATAGGTGTCAGAATAGGGGCCTAATTGTTTGACAGAAGTATAACTATGAAACGATGGCTGGACGCAATGACGTGGGCCGTGGCTATTAACACAGCTGCTCTGCAGGCCCACCGTTTATTACCTAGAATGGTTATTATTCTTACCTTTCTGTGTCTTTCTGAACCATAAGTAAATATTCATTTGACAAAACAGACACCCATGACAGACATTACAGGTTGGTGATTACTTTTTGGCAAATATTAATAACAATTGCACTCAACCTAAGATGTCAAATGGCTTCAGTCTTATATGACCAAATGTACTGCTAGTTTGTCACTACTTTGTGTCACATAAAATTTACATTCCATGCCCATGGGAGCCAAACCTTAATACACTGGCCCCCACGATAAGTGCTACTTGAAATTGGTTAATTGTGAATTCTATTTTGTGAATATTCTTTCAGCTGAAATTATTAACGCTATTAAACAATCGTTTTACCTAAAAATGTATAGGCCTAGCCTAGGGGCCTACCACTAAAATATACATCAACCTAAATACCAATGTATTTGACCATATATATAGTGCAATTAATGAATGAAATAGATTAATAAATCATGGACAATCACTCGCTATTAGTATTGCATTTAGCACAGATATTTACATTGTTATTGTCACACTGTACTGTACTGTATTTGTGTATAAATAAAGTGATATTTCCTTTCTCAGAAGTAGACACAGTGACACATAAGCTTATTGACAGTGTGTGGGACTACTGTTACATGACAGTAAGGAATTTACTAATTAATTGTATCATACTGATTTGGTAGACTTTGTAGTGCTAAATTGTTTCAAGTGAATTATGACATTCTCTGCATAGTTTGCTCAGGCCCTTATCACTAGAATTTAGACCCCTACTAGGCTATGGCAGTGCAGCATCAGGTAACTTGTGTTGGTAATTTAATCCATCATTGATGTAGTAAGCTTTACTGATCAATTGTAACAAGTGAACAATACTATTTTGTAGCATCTGCAAATTTTGTAAATGGCCTTTATTAAGTTGTCTGTTTTTAATTGAAACTTGAAACAGTGGTTTCCTTTTTTAACATTGTTTATTTTAAATTAAGAGTACACCTGTAGATGCTAATGTCTCGGTATCTGTTGGTGGTTCAAATCCGCCAGGTAAATGCACAAACCTTTGTGCACAATTACCCCTGGCATGGGCTTATTGACCGATACATTGCATCTGCGAGTATGATTATGTTGATATTTAATTAAAATGACTTTCAATGATGCAACAGTTGAAGCATCAGATATAGTCCATTGAAAGAAGTTCCAAACAACTGATTTACCCCATACCTTCATTGTCCATCTAACAAGATTGCCACACAGAGAATTAACTCTAGATGGCAGGTGGACAAGGAAGCCTTTTGGCTTATTGAGAGCCCAACCCTTTTTATCCAAACCTTCTGCATCCTGCCCTTCTGAGGTGTGTCAATTGTATGTTTACACATGTTCACGCAACTAACACCCACACAATCAGCAGATAATCTGTTCTATTCATTTATAGTCCTTTGTAAAAAGTAGAACATTCTTATACCTAATCTACACTCCTCCTTTACTAATATAACTTCATGTCCTCTAGTAGTTCTATCCTTCCTAACTGAGAACAAAGTATTTCTATCAATATTTTCATAACCATTCAATATTTAAAACACTTCTATCTCATCTCCTCTCAAACTCCTGGACTCTAGTGTTGTTAAACCATCTTCTTTTAGGTGTATTTCATAACTAAAATCCCTCTGTTTTGGTATAATTTTAATCGCTCTCCGCTGTACCCTTTGTAGCATATCTATGTCCTTCTTGCGGTATGGCCTCCATGCTTGTATACAATATTCTAATTGAGGCCTAACTACTGTTTTGTACAATTTATCTTTTTTTTCCTTATACACTATATTTCACCTAATTAATCCAAGGATTTTATTTCCCTTTGTAGCTGCAATTCTGCACTACTTAGAAACCTTCATCTCAGCACTAGTGGTTAACCCAAAGTCCTTTTCTTTTACAGTTGTACTTAATACAGTACCCCCCATTTATATTGTACATCTTCGTTCCCATGTCCTGTGTGGAGGCATATACATTTCAAAAAATTGAACCACATTTGCCCCTTTTCAGACCATTTGATCAACCTGTCAAGATCATCTTATAAATGCTGTCTATCTACATAATGTTAAATCCTTCTGAACACTTGTATCATCCGAAAATTTCAACACCTTTCTTGTTATATCATCGTCCTAATCGTTGATATATATTAAGAATAATATAGGTCCCAGTACTGATTCCAGTGGTACCCCACTCAAAATTGATTTCCAGTTTGAATCCTCCCCATCAACTACTATCTGATATATCAGATGCCGAATTGGGACTGACAGGATATGTAATGTTTACGAAAGATAGAATAGGAAGAAGGGGAGGTGGAGTTATTTTATATATTAAAGAATCTATTAGACAGACAGAGAAGCAGATTGCGAAGAAGCTGTTTGGTGTAACATAGTTACAGGAAACTCAACGTTAACGGTTGGATTAGTTTATCGAAGTCCAAACATAAGCATAGAAGAGAATGAAAAAATACAAAACGCTATAAGGGAAGTGAGCAAACGGGACTGTGTTATTATGGGGGATTTTAATCATGGGCATATAAAATGGAAATCTCTACAGAGTATGGGTAGTGATGACCACAAGTTTTTAGTTTTAGTACAAGATAGTTTCCTTTCTCAACATGTGCTAGAACCAACCAGGGGAGAGAATGTGTTAGACTTAGTTTTGTCCTCACAGAATGAATTAGTTGACAATGTTAAATTATGTGAGCCTCTGGGAAGTAGTGATCACAACCAGATACATTTTACCATGAAAGTAAAATCAGAAAGAAATAATAAAAAGCAGTTCAGGAGAAATTTCCATAAAGGAAGATATAAGGAAATGAGGAATTATTTAGCAAAGATAGATTGGAATAATACGCTGAAGAATAAGACAGCAACAGAATACTGGAATATCTTAAAGAATGAAATAGAGTGCATCGTAGATAAATTTGTTCCCTTCAAAAAACAAGGGAAACGGACCAGAAAGAAATACTTATCGAAAGAAGCCATTAGAAAAATTAAGTATAAACAAATGATGTGGAAGTCATATAGACGTACTGGAAATGACGAAGACTACAACATTTATAAAGAAGCACTAAACCAAGCTACAGCTGAAATTAGAAATTCAAAGAGAAGCTATGAACATAAATTAGCTTGTAATATAAAACATGACAGCAAGAGTTTTTATGCGTATGTTCGAAGCAAACAGAAAGTTCAGGATAAGGTCGGTCCTCTAGAAGATAATGCTGGAAATATAATATCAGAAGGATTCTTAATGGCAGAAGACCTGAATGAGTATTTTAGTTCAGTGTTTACCAGAGAAGACACTAGTTCACTGCCAGTACCAGAGGCTAATTTCAAGGGGCAGAATCAGACTATTTAAGACAGTTAATTGTAACCCCAGAAATGGTAGCTAAGAAAATTAGGGCTATGAAGGATAATAAATCACCTGGAGTGGATGGTATTCCACCCAAACTACTATTGGAAATTGTAGAACAAATTAGCATACCGCTTGCAACAGTTTTCAACTTGTCATTAGAAGAGGGAGTGGTTCCTTTAGAATGGAAAGAAGCAAACATTATACCGTTATTTAAAAAAGGTTCGAGAAACAAGTCAAATAATTATAGACCAGTTAGTTTAACATCGGTGATTTGTAAATTATTAGAAAGACTAATTAAAGATCACATGGTGGATTTTCTTGTTAAACATAACTTGATAAACCCATCTCAACATGGGTTTCTAAAAGCGAGGTCATGCTTAACAAATATGTTATGTTTTTTGGAAGATATCACTAAGTGGGTAGATGATGGATCACCAGTAGATATCATCTACTTAGATTTTCAAAAAGCTTTCGACAAAGTGCCACATCAGAGATTACTGCTTAAACTAAAGGCCCATGGCATAGGAAATGGTATAATTAACTGGATAGAAAAATGGCTGATTGACAGAAGACAAAGGGTAGTTGTTGATGGGGAGGCTTCTAACTGGAAATCAGTTTTGAGTGGGGTTCCACAGGGATCAGTACTGGGACCTATATTATTCTTAATATATATAAACGATTTGGACGATGATATAGCTAGCAAGGTGTTGACATTTGCAGATGATACAAAAGTGTTTAGAAGGATTAAAAGTGATGTAGATAGACAGCATTTACAAGATGATCTTGACAGATTGATCAAATGGTCTAAAAAGTGGCAAATGTTGTTCAATTTTGGGAAATGTAAATGCCTTCACACAGGACATGGGAATGAATATGTAGAATATACAATGGGGGGAACTGTAGTAAGTACTACTGTAAAAGAAAAAGACTTAGGGCTGACAATTAGTGCTGACATGAAGGTTTCAGAGCAGTGTGGAATTGCAGCTTCAAAGGGAAATCAAATCCTTGGATTGATTAGGCGAAATATAGCATATAAAGAAAAAGAACTAATAATACCGCTGTACAAAACAATAGTGAGGCCTCATTTAGAATATTGTATACAAGCGTGGAGGCCATACCGCAAGAAGGACATAGATATGCTAGAAAGAGTACAGAGGAGAGCGACTAAAATGATACCAAAACTGAGGGATCTTAGTTATGAAAAACGCCTAAAAGAATGTGGATTAACAACACTAGAGACCAGGAGATTGAGAGGAGATCAGATAGAAGTGTTTAAAATATTGAATGGTTATGAAAATATTGATAGAAATATGTTTTTTTCAGTTAAGAAAGATAGAAAGACTAGAGGACATGACGTTACATTAGTAAAGGAGCAGTGTAGATTAGACGTGAGAAAGTTCTCATTTTCACAAAGGACTGTGAATGAATGGAACAGATTATCTGATGATTGTGTGGGTGCTAGTAGTGTGAATATGTTTAAAAATAAAATCGACACATACCTCAGAAGGGCTGGATATATGTAGATAAAAGGGTTGGACTCTCGATAAGCCAAAGGGCTTCCTTTTCCACCTGCCATTTAGAGTTAATTCTCTGGATGGCAATCTTGTTAAATCTCTTGTTAAATCTTGTTAAATCTCTGTTGTCTTCTGTCAATCAGCCATTTTTTTTATCCAGTTAATTATACAATTTCCTATGCCATGGACCTATAGTTTATGTAGTAATCATTGATGTGGCACTTTGTCGAAAGCTTTCTGAAAATGATGTAAATTCTAAGTGCACACTAGTAGCAGCCAGTGACCCAACTGACATGACAGCAATTAGTTAGGTTCAGGCAATTGTTTGCACAATCTCAAATCTCCAGCCAGGGACAGTCAGTGACTGAGCTGGGTGAAATGTGAATGTCCAGTGGGTGATTAGGCACTTCAGGGCTGGGTTAAAAATGTGAAAGTGAACACAATCCAGCTATACATTTGCTATGTTATATATTTGAAGTTTTTCGCAAGCTGGTTACATAAAATATCCCTCTCTGATGTAGGAATGAAAACTTCACATGATACACACTAATTGCCAGCTCGCTTACAGTAACATTGAGCATGTTATCACACTACCAAGTACCAAGTAGGTTTTTATAAAGTATTATACTTCACAGAATTAGCAAAGGAAAATTGTGGCTTGTATCTATGTATGTTATTAAGGGATGATATGTTTTCAGATGAGTGTATTATTTATGTAAGGAAATGTTAACATTAATGTGTATCTGTATTCCAGTATGCAAAGGCCATCAGCGTTGGAGTACCACCTCACAAGATACGCCAGTGCTATGTCGATGCTTTCAGAAAGGCAGTATTAGCAGAGTTCCCGCAATACAAGAAACAGTAATGGCACATGCAGTCACTGAATATATACTTTAGTTTGTCATCTTACTATTTTAATCCCACCTCATCCTATTATGTGATGGCTCTTAGTGTAATTTATTATTTAAATGAGTGTATTCATTATATATGTTTTAGGTATAATGCCCTTATGTTTAAATTGTTTTTTTAATTCAATGTACGATTCTTAGTTGTATTGTTTTTATGATAATTAACTTAATATTTTAATGATCTAACTATACAGGTTTGGTATTATGATTGTATTGTAAAGCACCGTAGAGCACTGTGTGATTATGGCGCTATAAAAATATCTTATTTTATTATTATTACAGTCATGCTATACATGAATTAATGATTACTTGTGACAATGGTTTTATTTCTGAATAATTGAATTTTATATTACTTGGCTGATTAAATATTATGATATACTTTATTTGTAGCAATGTTGTATTGCAAGCGAGTGCAGCGTTATATAACGGGCTAGGTGGTTTGGTTCTTTGTATATGTACATGTATGTCAATCATTTTAGTGTATTCCTGTTGTATTTTTTTAACGTAATAACAATCACAGCTTTAGTTTCATAAGGATCTCCTCAGTTTAATTTACATTACATTAGATTGCCTATAATGTGACGTAAATATGTATGACCAGAAAGGCTAATGTTATCTACGAGTTAATAATTATTTGTAACAATAGTTTTATTTTTTAATAATTGCATTTGATCACTTGTCTGATGAAACATCACAGTATTATACAAAAGGCTAGTTTTGATTTGTTTAAATAAATACATTTTTTGCATTTTATATTTCATTTAATAATACTATTTGTATAATTATACACGTTGACATGATAATAAATGTTTACTTATGTAAGTCGTGAATGCATGACCCGTTTCCATAAATGTATTATTAAAGAATTGTTGAGTTACTCGAAGTTACGTTGGGAAAAACTGTTTGGAAATGATGACCCCAACATCCCCACCCTCCGTACGAATTTTTAAGTGTCTCATTGGGACTTCTAGACTGTACACAAAATGTCAGCCCCATATTTCCAAAACTGATGGAGATAAAATTTTAAAATTGTGACCCCCAGACCGCCACCCCGGACAAATTTAGAAAAAAATATAAAACTACGAACTATCCCAATGGGTACGATAGATCGCATAAAAATGTCTGCCCCATACAGGCATGAATGGCCCAGATAAGTGCCATTTTTAAATTGTGACCCCCACATTTTTTTTAAATATCTAGATCCCAATGGGCTTGCTAGATCAAACACAAAAGTTCAACTCCACACATGACAAAATGACAGAGATAAGTGCATTTTACAATTGTGACCTCCCTCGAGACCCCCACCACCTGGATAAATAAAATAAAAACTATATGTACAAACTACCCCAATGGACACCCTAGATCACACAAAAAATGTCAGCTTCATATATGTCAAATTAACAGAGATAAGTGTAATTTATAAATTGTTACCCCCAAGATTCCCACCCCGACGAATTTAAAAAAATCTAAATCTATGAACCACCCCCAATGGGTCTGCTAGATTATACAAACAATTTCAGCTTCATACATGCCAAACTGACTGAGATAAGGATGTGTCATATCATTTAAAATGCGGATATTTGTGTTTACCACAAAACCCGTTGTGCGTATAAACAGCGCTGAAAACTGCAGCTCTGTGTGACGAAGTCGTAAGATACACAACGTCAACGCTCTGAGACAATGACATCAAAATAAAACACCATTTTTTGGCAAATAACTACAAGTTATGCTAATTATGAGGTTTTGTTATGTATACTAACTATTACAAAAGTAACCGTATCATTAGCGTAAACTATAATATAATATTTGGATCACACATTCTTTCGGCAAACACCGTGTTAAGCTGGCCAAAAATAGGCGCTAACCTTTGACATGTACTGTGTGTATACAAAACGGAACCGGAACTTACTCTCAGACCGGAACCTCCTTCCAGACCATACAGCTGCGGGCCGAAAGTAGGCGCTAACCTTTGACATGTACAATCGCATGCGCACTACGCAAAACGGAACCGGAACTTACTCTCAGACCGGAACCTCCTTCCAGACCAGTACAGGGTCACCACTTTTGCGGTCTGCCATCGTGGAGTACAAGCGCAGGAGTACAGACCTCCCCGCGCGCACTCGCATTGTGAATGTTCACTGATGCAGTAAATCGTTTTCTTTTCATCGTTGCACCGCTATTCGCGAATAATGATAAACTTTTGCGGAGTATTTGCTTGCGGCAAACGAGCTGACAGAGATAATCATTTATCGTACTACAGACTGCCCACAATTCGCCATACACGGGGGAACAAACTTGACAACTTTTGGAGGAAAGACAGAGTGCCTGGCTTTCCAACATAGGCCGGTCAGACATTAAACTGTCCAACTATCCATACACTCGTGTATGCACGTTGCACTGTCTGACTGGTAAGTAAGATTAATGTTAAGGCCGTATACATTATTAAATGTTGCATACATAAAATTAAGACAGGCTTACGTCTAATTAACAGTCTGTCTAACTAACAACCGGTCTGTAATAATGCGCCCCGGCCATTACTTTGCCTATCACCCAATGCTATATGTATGGCTGTGTTATATCATAAATTCCTTAACAACCATAACATATTTAATCGATTGACTAGCAAATTTATAAACGTAGAATGATACTCTTTTATTAATGTAACGAAAAATACAACATTGAGTAACACTAACAGTAAAATGCTTGTTGACAGTTTTATGGATGTGTTAGAGAGGTTTATGGTTGTATTAGTCATATTTATCTAAAGCAATTCTTATTGTGTATCGATGTTACAGTGGCCTTTAAGCCATAAGACAGTAAAACAATTTCAATACACATTTATTAAATATTCTCAGTGTATGTTTTAATGTTTTCATATATTGTTTTGCAGGCAAGCCTGCCAGTTTGTATGACAGAACAAACTGCGACTGGGCGCCCACTATACACCTTGGCCACGACAACCTCAAGCTGTCATAAGGAGCAACAAGCGTACAGTTAATCGTGCTGCAAAAAGAGCTCGCCTAGACCTGGCCAACACACTGTTGTCGATGCAGACCTCCTTAGTGGAAGACCGAGCACAGGTCTAATTGCATGCATATTTTATGACAATTAATTTTGCAGTCATTCTCATTAAACTAAGCCAATTGTAATATTATTTATAGGGGGCCTACCTACTTATCAAAACTAAAAATCAACCTTAATTTCGCTCGTACAATGTGGTAGCCATTTTTCACAAAAACTTACACATTGCTGATCCATCTTGATGTCAGCTGGTTGTGAGCCTCTTGTCTCTTCCACGCCTTCATGGTGTAGAAAGACTTGTTAAAAATCAAGTAGTTCACTATGTCTGGGTAAACACAGCTAGGAAGCATGCTTCCTTCTTAGACCATGCCAAATTCGGCAAAAAATACGGATCAACGTTACCAACGATTCGTGTCTTATCTAAATATCTCTGCTTTGTCACCACATCTAATGTGTCAACATACGGAACTCTAACAACAACCTTTGAAGCCGTAGTGCGTGGTGCAACAACAAAGAAAACAATTTAGCGGCTCGGTGAATAAACATAATGCAGGCGGTTGTGAACGGTTCGCTTGTACTCCAGTATGGCAGCTGGGGGTTGTGTGCACGCATAGTGCTGACGTTATTAAACACCCTCTATTGGCCATCGTCGTATTGGTACACCACAGTCTGGTGTAATCAACAGCGCCCCCGCGAAGTTGATAGATTACTACAGCAAAACAAAAGGCTTACTTAATGAAGGTAACCGGTCACATGTCTAAGTGCATGGTTATGTAGACTAAATAAGCTATGTGGCTTTGGGTGCGTCCGCACTCTCCACCTCACAAGAATTTTCATTCTCAGACGTATCAGACGTATCACCAATAATGCGAAACGTATTGGATAATTCAGGTATCGATCCAATTCAAGAAAACCATCTCCCAAAAACTGTACTTGAAAAATAAACAGCCACTCCTACCAAGGCTTCATAAGCTATCCAAAATATATAATTAGCAAATACGTGTCATAATGTAATATTCAGAATTGTTACATATACAAACCAAACAGACGATTTGTGTAGCAACGATTTATGCAGGTGACATATATAACTATAACTATAATCGTTATCGGTTATATTTAATATGCGGTAGTCAATGCTATTTAGGGTAATATAAGTAATTCTGTTGAGAATATTAATTGATAGTGATAAAGTTATTGGAAATTAATTACTGTTTTTAATTACATGTTTATTAGTTTTCTTGCACAATAATAACTTATATTGATATACCCAGGTAATTGTCTTATTATATTGAACTATTACAGTTATATACTATCAATCCTAGTTGGATAGACGTATATAATGTACCTATATTCGTCATGGTGGCACGTACGCCACCGATCTTGTCGATCTTCATTATAGTGGAGGTCTCATGATCGATCTGAATAAAATGGCTCTCTCTCTCCCCCCTCTCTCTCTCCCTCTCCCCATCTCTCTCATCTTTCTCACCTCGCTGGCTGTCTGTCTGTCTGTCTCTCGCTTTCTGTCTCCCTCCTCTGAGGCTCTCCAAAATCCACCCACCTTCCCTAAATATTGGGAGGGATTTGTTTGATCCTGTCTCTAGCCCCCACCTATATTATTGGGGCCCAGCACTGCCGGTTCCGACCGCATGTCTCTGCTTCCAACGATTACGCAGTCGATTGTCCTAGTGTATTGTGATGACAGAAGTAATTCGCAAGGTGGTAGCTCTCGTAAGGTAAAGTTATTTATTAGTATTCAAGTTATTTCGTACGTAAGCTTACGTTTCCGGTTAAAATATAAATTATGGTTTGTATGCAATAATCTAGCCTATTATGGATGCGTGTTGTGAATTTGCTTGCCAATATGTTGTACGTATAACATTTTCTGTAGGCCTACATGTTTTATATTTCTCTTATGCATTCATCAGCCAGAGCGATAATATCATGGTGGTGATTTTTCACTTTGCTGACACTGGTCAATGTCCAGCGCACTTCAAAATGCGTCGTCTCGAATATCGCGAGATCTAGCCGCTAGTCTCTGTATGACTTACGATAATTGAGCGTAACTTCCCATAACAACATCTGTTTGGTTTTGCTATAACCGCCCGGATGCCGTTGCAAAAAGCTGAAGTAGTAAATAACACTAGATGTGACATTTATGTCATACTTTGACTCCAGTCGTTTCACATGGATGGTATTCATGCCTTCTCCGCCGGACAACTTTTCAGACGCTAGTAGGGTATACATCTGCAGTTCACTGCCCTAAGGTAGCTAATCTGCACATAGTTTAGCCAACCAACCGAGGGTGTTCTCCGGGCGTGGACCGCCATGGTGTCTACGCGGCTACTTGGAGCTTTATGTGCGAGTTGAGTGGTTTGGATTGATCAATGCTGTAAGCCGCCGTTTTAAGGTGCGGCTACCTGACGTGAAAGGTACCATAATTCCGCCCTCACTCGACTGTCCCCACAGGGCTAATGAGGCTCCACAGGCGGTAATGCACACGCCCGGCAGAGCAGGGATAAAGCAACTGTATATACGTTTAATGAAAACCACTTGGCCACTGTCGACTTTTTAACCAGCATTCTCCACGTTTCCCTGTTCTCCACAGCTCTCTGGGAGTCGGCGAACTCCAGTCCTGTCCACTCTTTGATATTGTCTTCCCACCTCTTTTTCTGTCTACCTCTTCTTCTCCCCTCTCACGGTACCTTGCAAGATGGTCTTTGCAAGGCCATATGATCATGAGACGTGGCCGTACTACTTAATTCAGTTTGCATTTCTTGACCGTTGTAAGGAGGTCTTCGTATGGTCCGATGGCTTATTTGATCTTCTAGTAGCAGAGATGCTTGAGGTAATCGCAATGTGGTAGCACTAGTACGGTAAAGAGAAATCGTTTACTTTTTGAGTGTTGTTTCTGATTAAATACCATTATGGTTTGTAAACAGTAGCCTTGCCTATTGTGGATCGTTATTGTGATTACGCTTGCCATTAGTTATACGTATAACGTTTTGTGTGGGCCTACATGTTTTGTTTTTCTCTCGTTCATTTATCAGTGCAAAGTGCGCATGCGTCAGGTGTCGTGCATTCTTGTTTTATTCTCATACTTTTTTGTTAAAATCACACATTATGAATACTGCCATCATTCCAAATTTACATACATGCATTAGTAACATCATCACAATACGTACATATCGATACATTTGCGATCAGGTAGTCCAAAGTTCACTAAATTATATTGCCTAACAACCAACATAAACTTTAAAATCAAAATGGCGGATTTGTAAACAATAAGCAGAGCGCGCGAAACCAAAATCGCCCACACACCAACTCAAATAATCGACGCATTCTTACAAAATAAATGTACATTACATTGAGTCATTAACTATTAGTTATATCACTCACATAAACTAGGCATTATCAAAATAGTTCTATAGTAGAAACATCTATGTAAGGATGCCTGTGTACAACTGTCACCCGTATGTTTTAAAATACCCTGAGTCCTGAGTCGGCCCAGGACATAAACTTACTAATATTCATATACTCTACCATCTACCTGTTTGTGTTTGCACCAGCCCAAACCCTGCATTTGCACTGTTTTAAAACAGTTTAGTTTTACTATACTTTTATTTTATTTAAATGCGACTTTAACTAATCCAAAGGCATTATATTTACCAATCCACTCCACGGCCTCAACACGAATTTCACACTGCTCATAGCCCTGTGCTTTGTTGCTGCAAACATACATAGATACCTCTACCAAAACTCCACAAGCGAGGATGACCTCTTAACATTTTCAACATTGCTGACAAGAAAGCTGCCATCCTTCCCCAAATTCACAGTTACAAAGAAAAACAAGACGATGCCAACTAAACCTCACAGCCTGTCCTTACTTTATATTTGTGGACTATTAGTCCCAGCAGGGGACCTTCATCCAAACCCTGGCCCCATGTCAACCTCCACGCCAGACTTCCCATGTGGCACCTGCATTCATGAGGTACATGAACACCACCATGCTATCCGATGTGATGAATGTGACTGCTGGTACCACACCTCGTGTGTCCAAATAAATGATACCACATATGAACAATTAAAACACAACAGTGTCCTATGGTTTTGTTCTTGCTGTGGGCTCCCAAACTATTCCAGATGTCTATTCTCAAGCAACATAACCACATCAAACCAATACTCAGTTCTGCAGTCTCTCCCAGACAGCAGTAACTACACAAATAGCATGGATGACCAAATCCCTACATTTGCACCTAATCCAGCAAATACATCTACCCCCGACCGAGCAAACGCTAAAACAAAATCTAAACTAAAAGCCATGCTGATCAACTGCAACAGTATCAAGAGAACAGCCAAAGTATCCCAACTTCAGGCAACAATACATCCAACAAACCCTGACTTACTCTTCCTAGTGGAAACCAAACTTGATTCAAGCATCTACACGTATTCTTTTCTCCCCACGAACTATGAAGCATTCAGAAAGGACCGCAACATTCATGGAGATGGTGTTCTAATAGCACTGAGAAATGACATAATTGCAGACCCCCAAGATTAACTGAATACTACATGTGAAATAGTCTGGACTAAACTACACTTCTTTCATAACAAAGCCATCTATTTGGCATCCTACTACAGACCCTCAAATGATCATACAACATCCCTGGAAGCCCTACATGAATCCCTGGCTATCCTCTACCGTGGCTGCAAACTTCCTCCATCAGTTATAATTGCCGGAGACCTAAACCTACCAGACACCAACTAGGAAAACCTCTGTGCAACAAACCAGCACACAGCAACAAAACACAACAAACTATTTAAAATAGTCAGTGAATATGGTTTAACAAATATTGTAAATGAACCGACCCGACTAGACTCTGGAAATATCCTTGACCTTGTACTTACATCAAACCCCGCTTTATCTCCAGCGTAAACACAGTGACAGGCATGAGTGATCACGAAGCTGTTCTCTTTCACATTAATATGAAGCCCGTGAAGAAAACGACACCTCCACACACAGTGTACAACTATAAGTCTGCTAACTGGGAAGGACTCAAATCAAACTATACCCTTCTTGCTCAAAAGTACTTGCCCGATATCCTGATAATCTAGACATTGATACAAATTGGAATGTCTTTCACCAAAACTACACTCAACTGATAGAACAATCTGTCTCTAGCCGCATGACAAAATCAAAACCGCATTTACCATGGATCACAAAAAAAGAATCAGACCACAAAGGAAACGGGACAAAACTGATGTTAATGCTAAGAAAACAAAGTAAAACAAACACTGGGAACACTTCAAGAACCTTAGAAAAGAAGTCAACAAAGAAATAACCAAATCCAACAACAGCTACATCAATAACATCATAGGCGAAAACCTCACCACAAACCCTAAGCGATTATTGTCCTTCATTAAACAAACAAAAACTGAAAACCTTGGCATCCCAACACTAAAAGCAAATGGCAAGATGCAAACGACTAATCACGACAAAGCAAACACACTAAATTACCACTTCAAATCAGTTTTCACTTCCTATCCCAACTAAAGAAGGCCCATCACCATTCCCTTCAATCCAAACACTTAATATCGGAATAAATGGCATCATAAAACAGCTTGAAGTTCTAAAACCAAACAAGGCATCAGGACCAGATGAAATCCCAGCAAAGTTTTAAAGGAGACTGCCAGAGAAATATCCACAATAATACAACACATATTCCAGCAATCATATACCTCCAGCAAACTCCCACGAGCCTGGACCACAGCTCTTGTCACCCCAGTATACAAGAAAGGCAGCAACAGCGATCCTGTAAATTATAGACCAAATTCCCAGACATGCATTCTGTGCAAGGTGATGGAGCATATCGTTCTTAGCCACATGTGAAAACACCTCAGTGCTAATAACGTTATCCTCCATCCTGCCAAACACAGCTCGTGGAGGCAGTCCGCTAGAACACTTAGCCTCCTCTCCCCACCTTGCAACATCTAAAGTTAAGGAAACAGCCTACAATATGTTAATAAGGCCAAAATTAGAGTACGGAGCTGTAGCCTGGATTCCATATACACAAAATAACATTGATACCCTTGAAAAAATCCAAAGAAACGCAGCTAGATTTACTTTAAATGACCATCGCCGCACAACAAGCGTAACCAGCCTCATAAACAAACTTGGTTGGCAGACTCTAGAAAGAAGACGATTACAACACCAACTTACCTTCTTCTACAAAATAAAACACAACTTCCTGAACATTACCCTACCACAACATCGTATAGTCCCATGCTACCGTACACGAAACATCGATCCAAACAAATACATGCACGCATAAATACATATGCATACTCATTCTATCCTAGAGTTATAAGAGCTTGGAATCTACTCCCCCCAGAAATAATAAGCCTACCCACACTACATACACCCATTCCAACAAGCTCTGATTATCATCCATCTTGTTGCTCCAGCCCACCTTACCAGACAATAGATAAAGACAGATACTGTGTTTTTAATCTGCACAAATTATTGCACTTGTTTTACACAATTATTTATTTTATTTGTCTTTTTAAAATTCAGTTTCACGCACCCTTTGCAATGCGCACTGCACAACCCCTAGGTTAGCCCCAGAAGGGGCTGGATGGAGAAACAACATTTAAGACCTAAGTCATTGAACGATAATATGGTGATTTGTCATTTTGACCTTGACCGACTATACTGTCTACAGTCTACAGTTACAGAGACTACTGATGTCATATAGTCATAGAAGCACATTAAATTAATTCCTTCAACACATTTCCCATCCCCTACCCTCCTTTTAAAAATCTAACGTTATCAAATTGCTACTTATTCCTTAATAATTTATTCTCTCTTGCCAATCTTGGAGTCTTGACAATATTAACTTCAATGAAATTAATGTGGTTATAATTATATAACTAAAATAATCTAAACAAAACTAAGAAACAAGTTATTACGCTATTATATATATATATATATATATATATATATATATATACCGGGTATATATATATATATATATAATCTGTGTGCACCGTGTAAGAAGTGTCAACAGTAAAATGACGAACCTTCGGACTTACGCACATTGACAACAATAACCGTCACATTATGCTGGTTTCACCATTCTGGTGACACTTTCAGCAGACACTGACATCACCTGGAGCACTATTATAGCATTGATTAAAAGATATACCAGTTGCTTTGTGGTTGGCAAACAATTCAAGAGTCGCCTGTGTTGAATAACGACTTCACCGCGTTCTGATTTAAAGACTAGCATTCTGAGACTGCCGAGACACTATTCTAAACTCTGTGAAACCTGTACAGATTTTGTTTGAAACGACCGCATTCACATTGGTAAAAAAACATTTGAAAGCGTTGCATGTATTTCACAATTCTCACCAAGCGGTAATTTACAGCCACACACATGGGCATTCACACTGGTGAAAATGTTTCAGTGTGACGTCTATATTGTTTGGTACAGTGACTTATACGTGCTCGTCCACTCTGGAAAAACATGAGTTCCTTAGATATCAGGATTGAACGGTTTTGACCGCCCGGTTAAAACCTGGTTAAATCCGGGCTCATTTTCCCTGAAACATGGTCAAAACCCGGTCAAAATCTAATTTAGTGATAATTGTACAATATTGCATAACAATTTAACATTTAAATCACGCCGACACTTTCACCAATACAATCGCCAGGTGGCGTGCACAACATGTGTTACGTTTGTCGTTTTCACTATTAAGCGTACATTTACATCCGTTCCCAAAGTGTGTATTATATTAGCACAACAAACAACTGTTATATATTTATATTAATATTTTAAAATACACAGGACACTTAAATTCAATCTTTTCATTAGCATGACAATGCGAAAATTGACACCAGACAACGTATTCGAATTCGGCGTAGTCAGGCCGTTTATTCAATGCGAATTATTCAAGAACACGGCCACCTATTTTCTGCCAAAATAGTTTCTAGAATATTTGTGTATATAAAGAACTTTGTAACTGACGAATACTTTACAATAATTAATAACTGTTTTAGATTTAACAATATTTAACAAGATTGCCACCCAGAGAATTAACTCTAGGTGGCAGGTGGACAAGGAAGCCCTTTGGCTTATCGAGAGTCCGACCCTTTTATCT
>CM034536.1:66684381-66784064 GCA_020002185.1 Paraescarpia echinospica
TAGTGTAGTCGCCGTTGAAGGCGACGTTATCGATCATCATCAGGAAGAGGCGTTTCGGAATCGCGCCCATGTACAGGTTCTCGTGCGTGTGCGATAGCGTACCCGCCGTTATCGAGAACGATTTGCAGTCGACGCGGCGCATCGGAAACTTAGCCGTTCCCAACGCCCACGCTTTGATATGTCCCATCTGGACGGCCGGGTTCAACTTCACTTTTCGCACGTGCAGTCGCATCTCCTGCAGCACGACGCGCCCCCCCGGTACGGCTGCCGCGCCCATCAGCGCGAAGGCGTCCTTCGAGCGCACTATGCGCACTTTCGTGTCGACGCCGTTCGGTAGGTGTTTGTTTAGCATAAACGCGTCGACGTGCAGCCGTCCCATCATCTCCACCTCGTGGCTATCGGCCGTCGCGACGCGTCGCGACTCGAAACCGACGTTGGCGTTGCCGAGCGTGTCCATCCGTCCGGCGGTGTCTTTGTACCACAACGACGCCGTGAGATGCGAACGTTTCGCGTCGCTACCGTAACTTAGCAACGTCTCGAGGTAGGCCCGGTACGCGTACGTATTGGTCGACGGCGTCACGAGGGTGTTGTTCAGCGACACGTCGATTTGACTGATCATCGAATGCAGGAAATTGTTGACCGGCGCCACCGCCGCCGCGGCCGCCAGATCGGTACCGTCCCCCCGCGTCACTTTGAAGCGTACGTACAGTTGAACGCTCGCCAGGTCCGTATAGTCTTCGCCCGAACCCGGCACGAGGAACTCGATAGGGCCGCCGGCGTCGAGAGTCGTCAGCGGCTGGTAGACGGTCCAATGACTGCTCTCGATGCTCGTCTGCGTCACCGGTCCGCTGAACAGGTCCAGTTCGCCCTTCACGCCCTCGCACGTCGAGCCGTTCACGAACGCCATCGTCGTCGTTGTCGTCCGTCCGACGTCTTCCGCCTACTGACGACCGTCGCCGCTAGGCGTGCTCTCTTTATGCCGCCGCCGCCGTCGCGACGGTTTTTTGTTTTTCCTCGAGTTGACTTAATAGCGTATGCAGGATCGAATCTCCTCCGCGCGGCGGCGCCGGCACCATCACCACCACGACGCGCACTCGAAAGTACGGAGAGAACTGACCGTCGTTCTCGAGTCCGCTGCGCTCCATCGTCGTTACTCGTCGAATATGTCCTTTCGACGCGCTCTTTTCCGCCTACTGACGGTCGTCGCCGCTAAGCGCGCTCTCTTTACGCCGACGCGGGGACGGCGCTGCGTCTTTTTTTGCTTCTTCTTTGGCGCCGCCTGCGGATTCAATAGGCCGTCGAGAAGATCGGCGCCGGCCTCCTTCGCGCGCCTTTTTAGCGACTGTTTCAGATTGCCGCCGCCGACGACGTCGCGCGCCACGTGCATGCCGGTGTTGAGCGCCCGTTTTCCCAACGCCATCGCGCCCCTCTTGATAAGCGGCATGGCGCTTCGAAACAGACTCCCGAAGAGATTACCCAGACCATGACCTCGTTGACCCCGAGCGCCGACGAAGACCGGCAGCTGTCCGCCGACCTGACGAACGTAGTAGTCCACGTACGGGTTCTTCGACGACATGTTAAAACAATTTCGATTTACAACGTCTGAAGTGAAGCGCCGTCACCACCTTCCCCTGCTCGAATGGTATCGGTTGGCCGTGATCGTCTCTTATATCGACTTCGACCTCGTCGAATTGATTCCGCATCAGCTTAACGTATTGCACGCGAACGAACGATTCCGAAATGACGTCACCGTTCTCACCGCGGACGGCGATGTTTCGAAGCAGCGGCGCGAACAAGTCACCGACGACGCGCGGTTCCACGAGATCCGTGTACACGTACAGACTCTCGATGCCCGCCGACATGTTCACCGTATCGCGACCTTCGTACTCGAACGTGTACGCGGCGGGCGACGTGCTGATGACGGGTCTCGTCGCCGGCGCGGGACCGAACGCGGGCGAACTCGTGATCGTGTTGCTATGGAAACCTAGCACGTGTCTCAGACGGCTCGTATGAGGTATGATAAATTCGACACCCGCCGACAGACGTAGCGTAAAGCGGTTAGAGACGGCGCAGTATTCTAGCACGGCCTTGGCCTTCCTGGTGTGTACTTTCTCTAGCGCCTCGTTGATCCTGTTGCACAACGTATAAACGTTGTTGTAGAAACCGTGAGGAATCGTCGTCTGACGATATATCAGCAAGGTCGTGCCTTCTTCGTCTATCTGCGTGTAAACGTTCCGTTCACCCGCCGCGCAAGTCAGAAAGAAGTAGGCGTCCTTCTTTCTCACGTTGTACCACGTGTGCGGATACTGTACCGACACGGCGCCGCATTCCCACTCCCCCGACAGGTCGAAACGTCGCGGCAACGTCGTGACGTAGTGCGTCAACGTATTTTCGGGGTGACGTTTCACAGACGCGTTGCTCGGCAGCGTCAGGTAAAAATCAGACGAGACCGCCATCGCGTTGTCGTCGACCGACACTCATAGACGGACTCGGGAGCAGGTAACCGAGACAGCTGCTCAACAGCGCCGTCCACAGGTTGGAGTCGCCTTGACCTTTCGTCAGATTGTATATACTAACGCCGATGACGAAGTACAGGACGACGACCTGACAGAGGAACACGATTTCGGCCTTAGGGCATTCGTTGCCGCAGATTCGCCATGGAACGGGTTCGGCGGCGGTTGCTGTTGTAGCGTCGATGGAGTCCGCGTTGCGCTCGTCGTCGACGACGGACGATTCGTCGGCGTTCGTTCGACGCTCGCCACTCGAGGTAGTTTCGTCGTCTTCGCGCATCGTCGCGCCACTGCGCCCTGTCGATGCAACAGGGACCTTTATACGGTAAGAACGAAGAGCCGTTGCATAGTCCCGCCTCGTGCAGTCGCCAGCAGCCGGTGTGACGCATCCAACGATTCATAGGTCCACGAGCGACTCGGCGTCGATCCAGCTGTTGAATGAGGCCGGATATCCGCTCCATTTTACGAGCGCCTCCGAACCGCCGCCACGACGTCGACGACGCCGAATAACCGCCTCCACGCGATATAGTTTGTCTTTCGGAACGACTACGCGTTGTAGTTCCTGTTCGTAGAAGGTGCCCTCTATCGGCGTCTCGGCGTCGTCCTTGAGGCGATAAACGGGCGGTTCGGAAGGGTGCACCTCTACGACGGTGAACAGCTCCTCGCTCCAGTTAGCCATGTATCCTTTTTTGAAATGACCCCTCGTCTTGCTGATACGTACGCGATCTCCCACGCGTAGTTTCGGTTTTCGTCGTCGTTCGACGCCGTCGCCACCGTACAGTCGTTGCCATACGGCCTCCTGATTCGTCGCGTCGACACTCGCCGGCGTCCTACCGATGCTTCGGTGGTAGGCGTTGTTGTACGATTGCACGAAATCCGGTAACGCCTCTACGTAGCGCAGCGTTTCGTGTTTCGTAAAATAGCGCCACATACGCGTCTTCAAAGTTCGATTAAACCGTTCCACGACGCTCGCTTTGGTCTCCTCGTTATGCGTCACGAAATGATGAACGCCGCGACTCTTTAGCAACGTTTGCAGGGGTCGGTTCAAAAACTCGCTCCCCTTATCGGTCTGCAGCGTGTGCGGCGTCTCGTCGTCGTTCGTTCAGCAGGCGCTCGAAGGCCGCGACGAGCGACGCTCCGGACTTATTCTTCAACGGAACGCACCACGCCCGCTTCGAAAACACATCGATCACCGTCAATAGGAATGTTATACCGTCGTTGTGCGTTTTCAGTCTAGTCAAGTCGACCAGATCGGCTTGCCACTGCTGGTTTCGACCGCCTACGATGACGCGTCGTCGTTTGAAATGACGTCTAACCGGTTTGTGTAGGGTATAGGCGTCCTGCGACGCTAGCCACCTCTCGACGGCCGGACGTCGGAGCTTCGACGCCCGGTGCAACGCGTCGACGCCTCCGTAACTCCCCACCCGTTTCGGATCGAAGTACGCGTTATTCAGCTCCTCGTCGTCGTCGTCGACGTTTCGTTGCTGTCGAGGCTTTCGTTTTGGACGACGACGACTCCACCCGGACACCATGACGACGACGACGACGACGACGACGATACGATTATACAGATAAGCGCGATGATGAAACCGACGACGCCGACGATGATGATCGCTCGTCGTGACGTCGTCATGACGACAACGTATCCCACTCCGTGACGTCCCACGAAACGGATCTGCGTTTAGGTTCGTCTCGCATACGACGTCTCCGCTCAGTCGGCGCTGCTGATGAACTAGACGTCGACGGTCTCGACATCCTCTCTTCTAGTAGCCGCTTCCGTCGTTGCTTCACGTACGAACGATAGCGCGGGTTGCCTACGAATTCCATAGGGATATTCATATCCTTCATGCGCAATCCGAACTCCCGCCATCCTACGGGCGCCGTCGTCTTCGATCTCGTTCGCATGAGATCGTTTACTAGATCGACCATATTACTCCCCGCGATCGCTTTACCGTCGTACACGAATTCACCGCGATCGTTCCATCGAGACAACGGATCGGCTTTCATTTTTTCGATCAGCAGTCTCGTCTTCTCTTTCAACGTTTTCGGCATGCTGGCTACGATTTCGCGCTCTATCGTCTCCGACGATGGTGGCGCCGCCGCCGCCGCTGCTGGCGCCACCGGTACCGCGGGTGTCTCGCCGCTGTTCACCACCGACACGCGTACCGGTTGCGCCGCTCGAGCCGTCTCTATCGTATTGTACCGACTCAGCAGTTGATTGTACGACGCTACCTTTTCTCGTTCCGATAAATCCGAACGTTCTAGAATGTCCTTCATGTCGCTGTCAAGACTACCCAGCACACGTGATCGAGGCGTGCTCGACGACTGATCGACGCGTGGCAGGAGGCTTTCCACCAATCGTGGATCGACCAACGCCATCTTCTTCGCGTACTGCATCAATTACCGCCGGCGCCACCGCCGAACACCTGTCTGAGCAGCGGCAAGATAACGGTACTCGCTAACGGCGCTAGCAGGGCCGTCAAAAAACCACCCGCACCCTTTTGCAAGATGACACGCTTCTGCTTACGCGTCACGTGTTTGTCGACGAGTTTACGCAGGTGATCCCGGTATTTCGACAATACGCGTTTCTGTTTCGGCGACAACTTCACGTTCCCTTTCAGAATGTTGTACGCGCAATCGCACAGACTACAAATGAGACCGGTGTCCGCGTGGGCGAGTAGCGCTTTTCGCAGAGCGATGTTCCGCCTATGTCTCTCCAACAGCTGCAGGGCGACGATGTGTCTCTTTATTTGATTGGTCGGTCCCGCCACCTTCGGTCGTCTCTTCGCTCCCTTCACGCGCCCCGTCATAGCGACTAATAAACGTACGCCCCGTCGTCCCTCTCTTCTTATAGTCCGCCGACGCCACCGCCACCACCGCAGCCACCCTTCCGTACGTACACGTACTGAAGGTCATCGTCCGGAAATATGCACGTACGCAAACGCATGTCCTCTTCCGTTTCCTGTTTCAGATCCACTAATAGATACCCGTACGCCGACGACGTCGCGTCTTTGAAAGCCTCTATCATGTAGTTGACCTTTCCCGGGTACATCTGTTTCGCTAGGTGACCTACTTGACCCGCGTCTCGAGGACTCTTGAATAGAACTATGTATTGAGCGTTCAGGCTGATTGTACGGTTTTCTTTCCCTTTCGGAAACATGTTCTGACGTAATTGTACGACCGACGTATTACAATGATGACTTTTTTTAGTAAATAGTACCGTCACCCGGCTATCGGTCTCCTCCATGAGGTCGTCGAGTACTAGAAGCGTTCTCGCTTTACCGTCTAAACGTTTCGGATCCGGCAGGCCGTCTACGAACTCTATTTTCGAAGACATAGACGCGTAGCCGCTCTGCCACTGTCCGTAACACCACAGGATTTTCTCCGGCGGCGGATCGATCATAGTGTCGTAACGTATCAAACGCTCGACGAACGTCGTCTTACCGCATCCCGTAGGACCGGCTACTATACACGTAAAAGGATGCTTCAACGACGGTCCGTTCATTTTTCACGACTGAACGACGAACACTTTTTTACTCCTTTTTATACTCATCGCGCAACTCCATCAACATTTTACCGAGCGTGTTCTTCCCCCGATCGCCCGCGATTCCGCTACCCCAGAAACCCTCCTTACTCGCTACCCATTCCACCAATTCGTCGTCCCCGGTCGCCAACAGTGAATCCTTCAAATCGCTCGCTCCGTCAAACTTCCTCTTCAACAACATCTTCATACATTCCACCCTAACGTCGGTCCATTTTTTTTTCATTCTCTGTAGTCGAATGTCGTAACTGCGTCGTTTCGCTGCGTAAGAGCTTAGCGAACTTTTGATTATTTCGGCGCATTCCACGTCCTCGTAGAATAGCGCCTTCCTATACTGATAGGCGTGCTCGACGGATCGAAAGCCTCGACCGAACGCCGACAGTCGACGCATATACATATTCGACAAGAACGACCGCGATCCACCAAACCTTATAGGCGACATCGTACCGACTACCGATCACCCGCTACCGCCACCGCTTATATACCACTTGCGACTGACCTTTCGATCCACCGCTAGGTGACCTCCCGAATCTAATACAAAGCTGCGACTAGGGTTCAAACCCTCGATCCCTAGGCGAACACTCTCCCAAGAGAGCTATACCGTCGCCAAGGATTATGCAGGGTTTTGCCCCGGTTATATCTCACCGCTAGGTGACCTCTCGAATCTACAAACGTCAGCACTACGAATGTTCCATGGTTTTAGCGTGGTTAGCGCGATAAACGCACGAATGTTCCATGGTTTTAGCGTGGTTAGCGCGATAAACGCATTATTGCTTACGTCAGCGCGCTCTAGGTACGGCGTTGATCGCTAGGACTAAAATACTCTCCGCACTCACCGCTAGGTGGCATCTCTCTAGTGTACTGTCAATCATTCAATTAGTATCAAATTACATCGCTCATCAATCACGTTTTTTATAAGTAGGTTTCCCAAACTCATTAGTGTCAACCACGAAGCCTTTGATCTTTTTTTATGCATAGGATTAGTCTCGCATTATTGCTGACTCAGCGATGTGCAAAAGCCATTAGCGGGTCATTAAATTCTTTTTTATAAGTAGGCTTTTGAGATCGAACAGCTCACTCTATCTACTTTCGTCTCTCCGCCGTCTCGCCGGTCTTCCTCTAGATCGTTTCCCTTCGAAAGGTCTCCAGGTTGTTATACGCGATGTCCATCGGTAATCTCGTAGTCTGCTGATTTGCCCTGCCCAGGTCCACTTCTGTCTTTTGATTTGTTATATCACGTCTATGACCTTTGTCTTCTGCCTTACCCAGATGTTAGTTTTTCTCTCCTGATGTTTAACATACTTCTTTCCATCTTTGTTTGTGCGGCTGCTAGCTTGTTCTTTGCTTGGATGGTGAGTGCACAAGTTTCCGCGCCGTCTGCCATCGCTGGAAGTACGCATGAGTTGTAGACTTGTCTTTTCAAACAGGTTCCAAAGTTACCCTTGAAGATGTCGCGGTGTTTGGCGAATGATGTCCAGCCGGCCGTGATTCTTCTTTGAATCTATGTGTCTTGGTTTTTGTCTCAGATACCGTATCGCTGTCTCAGATAGACGTAGCTTTCAACGTTCTCTATCTGCGTGGTATTGATATTTATTGGTGTGTCATTTTCTAGCATCACTTTTGTCTTCGAAATGTTCATCTTCAGACCTTGTTTTTTAATTTGGTTTCCCAGGTCAGACTTCGGAATATATTTTCGAGTGTTGCCGTCGACAGCTTGGGCGACATTGAGTCACCCTGTCGTATTCATCTCTTGAATTTGATCTTGTTGCTCTTTTTGTGTAGGTGGCCTGTCACCGAGCTGTTGGTGTATATGTCTTTCAGGAGTTCGATGTACACGTCTTCTAGCCTGTTCTTGGAGGAGGTCAGAATTGCTTGAGTTTGTACCGAGTCGAAAGCCTTCTCGCAGTAAATGAAAGCGATGCAGAACGTGATATTATATTCTCGTCACTTCTCTTTTAGTTGATTTACGACGTGTACGTGGACTATCGTTGAGTACCTGCTTTTGAATCCTGCCTGCTCTCGTGGTTGGTTTTCGTCGAGTGTCTTCTCTAGCCTATTCGTTAGTATATTGTGATTAATTTGTAATACAGTGTAATATTATTAATAATAATAATATTTCATATTTATAGTGCGCAATATCCATAATACGCTTAAAACGCTGTACAATCAAAACTCAAACAAGCTATCCAAAGTATATCATTAAAAACTGCAGAAAAAGAAACTTCAAATAAAATGTAGAACACATTAAGTTACTTATATTAAAACTATTAATTAAAGATTAAAAATAAGTAAAATTAGATAAATTATAAATTAGATTAATTATTACTCTGTTTACACATGCATACCTATACACACATAGCCACACACACAAACACACAAATACACAAACACACACACACACGCACGCACGCACGCACGCACGCACGCATGCATACATAAATAAATACTGATACATGCACTCAAAATAATATATATATATATATATATATTATGTGTGTGCGTGCGTGTGTGTGTATATGTTTGATAATATACATTATTTGTCTGTAGTTCTTTAAGTCCTTCTTGTTTCTCTTCTTTAAGATTATCACCATCTTTGCGTTCTACCATGCGGTGGGTATTCGTCTTTCTGATAAGTATTTAGTATATAGCTTAGCCAGTCTCTTCGAGATGGTATCTTATCCTGCTTTTAGTGTTTCAATGGTTACAATGGTCGTTGCCTGATGTCTTCCCATTCTGAATGAATGAATGTTTGAATGAATGAATGTTTATTTCCACAATCAACTGGTACATGTGTTTATAACATTATTTTACAATTGTGGAAATGGAGACAGTTGAAGTGTTATACTTATTAAACACTGTCCCCATCCCTTTTATAACATGCGATACACTAATAACTACCATGTTATAAAAAAAATAGGAAGAATAACAATATTTATAAAACACAGTTAAGAGATTTAACAACTTCACTAAATTTGTGTCAGTAATTAATACACACTTCTTTATATATGTTAGCGCTGCTTCCACCTCCCATGGTGTTATCTCTGGTACCTCTTTCGGGTCGGTGTGAATTATGGTACTCTGTTCACTGTCGTGCAGCTCGGTGTTCAATTCCTCTATTCGTTCCATGATCACAGCTTGGTACTGAATTTCTCTACCGTCTTTGACTAGAAGTGCTATTAATCTGTCTCGGCCTAGTGTCTGTGTTCTTCTCACTTTCTTCAGGCTCTTTGATGCTGTAACTGTTTCTCGTATGATCATCAAGCCCATCACATTTTTAAACTTCAAAAGAAAGCAGTGCGAATAGTTACTTCACGTAAATACAATTCTCACACAGATCCCATCTTCAAAGTATGTAAATTTCTTACGCTGGATGACATCTATATACTCCAACAACTTTATTACAAATTGATTAACAAGCTTATACTAGAATACTTCAGTCGTATTCCATTCACATACAACTTTGCAATTCACCAATACAACACACGGTAATAAAAACATGTTATTTATTCCCAGAGTTAATCATCAAAAAAGTACATCAGACACAACATTATACAAACTGTTAACAATACTCCAAATATCATCCGTGATACAATTTATACACATAGTTTATATGGTTTTCTACTTATACAAAAAATTACTTTATCAAGAATTATGGATCATGTTGTCATATTTCTAACTGTTACATCTGTCATTCTTAAACTAGACATGACTTTGCATTTGTTTAAACTAATTTATGTATACACATATATGTATGCATATATAGGTGATCACGTGATAATCACATAAATATGTTACATCAGTAGGGTGGCTCCCATGATAGCGCCATTTAATTGTCGTAATGGGAGCCTCCCTGACCTTACAGTGAATGTTATATTGTTCTTTATGTACTTATGATGGTCAAAATATATACTGTCTGTTTGTCTGTCTGTCTGTAGTGGGTTAGCATTTCTAAGGTCTCATCCACGTCGTTGTAGAAGTTGTTTGTGTCTTCTTCTGAGTATGATGTTGTTGGTGCATATACTTGTACTATCTTCAGCTTGTAGAGCTTTGTTATGCATAGAACAAATTCAGCTGATGTTGTTAACCATCATTATATTGTCTTTCCATTTCTTGTTTATGAGAAAGCCTACTCCTGCTTGGCCGTTGTGTCGCCGTGGAATGGTATAGTAGGTGGTCGCTTTGTAAGGTAGTGAAGCATTGCTCTCTGCTTGTGACTTCTCCGATCCCGATCACATCTCATACTAACCTGGTTTCCCCAAGTTTTTCCTCCAGTTCCTGTATCTGTTCATCTTTTAGTAGTGTCCATTGTTATATGTTGCTATCTTCAGTCTAGTTACCTTCTATCGGCTGCTCTTCTTGACTCAGAGATTCTTAGCACCCCTGCACGTAGCCCTAGTTGATCCGAACTGCCACCTTAGTCATAGACTCTTTCGGTGCTGCTGGGGACTGGGGGCCTTGGATTCATTCTACTTTGCATGCTGGTGTTGTTGGCCTATCCATCCACGCTGACCGGTGCGGGTTGGAAGGGTTTATTTATACATACCTAAACCTAAATTGAATTGAACTGTGATGTGTCTGTGGAAACATAGCAATACCAAACAATTGAACTGTGATGTGTCAGTGGAAACATAGCAATACCAAACAATTGAACTGTGATGTGTCTGTGGAAACACAGCAATACCAAACAATTGAACTGTAATGTTTCTGTGGAAACATAGCAATACCAAACAATAATATGGAAGATAGACAATTATAAAACTCCCAGTTACCAATAGATTACGGCGTATATACTGAGTTTATAGCAAAGCGTCAACGAATTGACGACAGCGTAATCGTCGGGTCACAAGATGACATATGTCATGTCACTTTAAAAAAAATCAAATCCTGATTACAACCTACTTACGTCTCTTATTAATAGCATACGTGAACTGATTCCTGCTATTTTAGTGCCTGCCTATCGTAAATTATTGTCAGTTTACTTCACTTCTTTTTAGGTCAATAGGTGAAACTATGACACTACTCTGTAGTCCGCGCGTGTTTTGTCTTTGCGACAAGATAGGGCAAAACAAACGTGGACACAGGAAAGATTATGTAGATATCATGCGCCCTTGTCAAAAAATACATAGTGATAAACATTGTTGACAAGGCAAAGCTTGACCAAGTTCACTGCATATGATTTTGTTTGTGATGACAGTATGTGGAGCTTTAAGATATGAGTATGAAAACCAAATGACCTGAGTTTGATTTTGACAACATATGCCTCGATATGGTTTACTTACCAAAATAGTATTATAATAATGGTAATAATTAACTGGTGTTTCCAAATTATTAATTAATAAAAAAAGACAAGCAAGAGAAGTAAAATGTTGTTTTATTATAATTATATTCATAATGTGGTCTGGCATAGTAAGTAAATAATTCACTGATGTGAAGATGAATAAAATGACACTTCATATGTCAGAAAAATAGGTAATGATAAAAGACTGGGCATAGTTTAGCCTATGAATATGATTTTTCTAATAGTGGGAATTTAATATAAAAATAATCAGTACTATAGTGTATGTTTATTTACGACGTAAATCAATATTTATGCTGTATTCTAATGTACAAGCATAATAGGGGTATGTTGCCAGATATATATCATGATGTATTTGTCCTGCAAATATCCACACATAAATATAATACAAGGCAGGAAGTATCATACAAAATACCATACTGCAAGACTAATTGTAGACAATTGTCTTTGGCTTATGTTGGTCCTAAATCTGGAATACATTTATTACAAATAACTATTTACAATATTGTACATCTCTTCATATGTTCAAACAAATGACCAAGCTTCTAATTCTAGCAAACATATGCTAAATTCTGCTTTAATGTAATTTTTTCATGTTACGATGCACCCGGTGTTCAGTGTTACGGTACTCGTATAATGCACTATTAAATAATTAGTTAGTTTATTATGAAGATGTTTATGTATTATGTTATCTTTTGACACGAATTATAGTTTACATTACTAATATGACATGAATAAGGAAAACAAGCAATGTGTTGCTTTGTTCCAATTGTTACGTAATGTATACATGTTTCATATTACTGCTACATCTGTGCTATACTGAACATTACGTATCAATAAAGATTATTATTATTATATTATCTGATAGAAGTAGGTGTGTGAGTTACCCTAGTGGGGTGTGACTTACCCTAGTGGTGTGTGACTTACCCTAGTGGTGTGTGACTTACCCTAGTGGTGTGTCACGTCCTAGTTTGAAGGTAGGAGGACTGTATAACATAACGTATATAGGTGTATTGCAGCATGTAAGTTCATACCCCCATATTTGAAACGGAGACTTAATTTTGGTAATCATAACAAATAATAATAAAGTCACTTCTTTGGCAATGTGTATGCAGTAATATAGTTATTTGATGGGTTCACTGCGACATGTCCACACTCTCTATAGTTACATAGCCTCTTGGAAACGTCGTGTTTTCATAAGTGTCTTAATGCTAGGTAATTACACATACGAAAAATAGTGAAATGGAAATAATATTAATAAACCCTTACCACCAGGGACGGTTGCTGAGCTGGCGCCGAGGCTGCCGGTAGTTCTGGCGCCGTCGCCGTTGACGCTGTTGGTGATGGCTTTAGGGTTAGTTATGGGTGAAGGCCACAAGGTAGGGGGAGGACATAATGTCACCGCACTCAACCCAACGACGACTGACGATGGAGAAGTCAAGAAGTGAATTGTAAGGATAGACGAGATAGAGAGAATATAAGTAGTAAAAGTAGACGCTCAGTAAAGAAAAATAATGAATAAAAGGTATAATTTGAAAAAAGACGGGTGTTGACAGTTTCAAATTTAATGTTTAGTTGAAAACTTGGCAGTTGCCAATGCTAGGTCATTGTTTTAATATTGCCAATGCCAGCTTAAGATATTAGGATTACTCTAGCCAGAAAGGTTGGATTGAAAATGAGGCTGACAAGGTCATGACATGTTGTGTGGCTTGACATTAAATGTAAAAATTCAATATGATGAAAAGACGAAACATAAGGTAACATATTGATAAACTACACCTTATATATATTATGTATATATATATATATATATTTACGAAATTGTCCCGTTGTATGAAAGGTGCATTACATTGCGTGCAGGAATAATTAATAAAATAATAGACTTGACAGTGTATGCCCGCTTCAGACGATGCATTATAACGGATGAAGTTGGCTAATTCACAATTACCACAGTTGCATCTCAGCTTTAGTAAGACACGACTCCTATTTTCCCTTGACACATGTAGGGTTTTGGGGTCTAGATTTTAAGGTCTAAATACTTTTTAGGTGATAACAAGTACTCTCACTATGATGAACATATATAGAGGTCACCATAATTGTGAATTATGTTCAAACATATATTAAAATTACGCTACATGTAGTAAAATATACAATGTAAGTAGGACCTTGGGTCTCTGGCTTTCTCAGTAAATGTTACAGAATGTTTGGACTAATATAAAATGATGTAATCATAGGTGGTCGTATTCTTTTGAGAATTCCTTTGTACTTCCAACTTCCACCAATACCAATTCGATCCAACACAAGTTGATTTCTACCTACGTTTGACGATATGGTGCACGGTAGAGAGTTCCTTTGAGAGCTCTTTGATTAATATATCCCAGTGTCGTGTGCGGCTAAACAGGTTAAAATCCTCTCGGTCTTCAATATGGAAAGCCTACAGGTTATGGACATAGATTCGTGGTAAAGCTGTGTTGTAAATTTAAGTAGGGTGATGGAAAGGTCGTATACCTGTACGGTAACCGGAAGAAGGCTTAAAAAGACATCGTCAAGGTGGACGATAACCGGAAGATGTCGCGAAGCTGTAAGGTAACCGGAAGATATCGCGAAGCTTTACAGTAACCGTAAGTAGGGTGATGGGAACATCGTAGACCTATATGGTAACCAGAAATTAACATAATTTGACCTATTTTTATGGTTCACTACCTATTTGTCAGGATTTGACCTATTTGTTGTTCTAAATGTATACGCCAGGGGGCGCTATATCCGATAAATTGTCCAGCACCTATGCGACATAACAAACGACGCCATAGTGTCGCATGCGCAATGAATGTCCTTGGCGCATTTGCAAGGGGCGCCGTTTGACATTGGTCTTTGTCCTTAACCTTTTGACCTTTGACCTTGCTCCGGAAGTGACGTCATTTGATCTCGCTCCGCTCCAACCAAACCATGATTTCTACCTATACTATTACTTACGTCACTGAGCTAGTTAATGATACTGCCACTACGCACTACAGTGGCGCTGCATGCGATACTATGGTATATCTTTAAATGGTTACATTATATATTCAAGTGTACACTGAACTTTATTTGTATTACTAATACATTTATTTTGATGATTTTAATAAAAGTAAATAATTATAAATAACGGACCAACTTTCCACGTCAGTTGTAATAAAGGTCGTTCTAAGTTTCTTGAATATTTCCCAGTTAGTTGTACATGTGCACTGCAGTCGTATTCCAGGTTAATCCAAAAGATGTCCAATGATAGATGTCGGCGGAAATAGTGTAGCGTGATAATTACGTCACATCCGTTGTAACTCGCCAACATACTGCTGGGTGTCACCAATGCCACAGTGTGTGTGTGTGTGTGTGTTTGTGTGTGTGTGTCTGTGTGTGTGTGTGTGTGCGTGCGTGCGTGCGTGCGTGCGTGCGTGCGTGCGTGTGTGTGTGTGTGTGTGTGTGTGTGTGTGTGTGTGTGTGTGTCTTTTAAATGCGTACTTCAAGTATGCATTACAAAATTGTTTTGCTTAACTTTTGTTCTGCACAACTGACGCATGATATGATCCGTTTGCATTCATACAAATATTGTTGACTGTTAAAAAGTAATTGGAATAATCAACCTTTTGAAAAACAGAAACCTCAGGTACACATGCGGAATATGATGGATCAGATTTTATTAAATAAATGGACATAAACCAGGAATTATATGAAAATACAATTTCATAATTATTATCTGAGTAAACAACATTTATTTTGCTGGAACAATTATTGATTAACGTGGTTGAGGCGTGTGCGACGCGATTATCAGTCATTTTTAAGTGATCTGTTGAAATGTTTTTTATTGAATACATATTGATCAGACCCGTGCCGTGGTATATTTTATTGCTGTTTTTTCTGCCTAGAATATTTCTTTGCGCTGTCGAGAGAGGTAGTGTAGGAGATTTTCTAGGTCGATTGTCATAAAAACGTCTTTAAATTTTTTATTTATGTCGCCATTTTTTTCAAACACAACTAGTTCCCTCCGAACGGAACTATTTCACCCAAGGGGAATAACACACACATCGCTCCCCATTCCACAGACCGATAAATTGTCAGTTGTATCCATGTATAATTTCTTAGTCCAAGCATTATTGTTTATCTCGGTAGTAATCTTGATAGTTGAACTTCCGGTTACTTGTGGTGGACAGTTCGGATGCCGGCAAGTTATCCATTAACATCTGCACTTTGCAATATGAAAATCCAGTAGCAATTACACTATATGAAATGTGAATAACACTCGGATTAACTGACGTAAGAAGAGTTTCAAATTTAAAAAAAAATTCTCTACAAAATAACAATTGGGCGATAATACGAGCATTACACAATTCGACCGATCGTTTCTGATACAGCCATGGCTCCGAAACATATTGGTGCGGACATTGCTGAAATCAAGCAATTCCTGAACCACCTGTGTGCGAACTTCGATGAGATGAAGGAAACAAATAGGAAACATGAAACGCAGCTCGACAACCTGCTAAAGCTCCTGAAAGCTAAAGACGACGTGATCAACAAACTGAACACACGAGTGGAAACTCTCGAATCCAGTGTCGCGAACCTCGAGCAACACTCAAAGAAAAAGAACGTGATTGTGACTGGATTAAGTCTTCACTCTTTTGCGAAAAGTGTTGCCGCCCGACCAACAACACGCACCTCTGGCTCCGGCTCAACATCAACCCAACCAAAACGCTATAAGGGAAGTAAGCAAACGGAACTGTATTATTATGGGGGACTTTAACCATGGGCATATACAATGGAAATCTCTACAGAGTATGGGGAGTGAGGACCACAATTTTTAGTTTTAGTACAAGATAGTTTCCTTTCTCAACATGTGCTAGAACCAATCAGGGGAGAGAATGTGTTAGACTTAGTTTTGTCCTCACAGAAAGAATTAGTTGACAATGTCAAGATATGTGAGCCACTGGGGAGTAGTGATCACAACCAGATACATTTTACCATCAAAGTAAAATCAGAAAGGAATAGTAAAAAGCAGTATAGGAGAAATTTCCACAAAGGAAGGTATAAGGACATGAGGAAATATTTAGCAAAGATAGACTGGAATAACACACTGAAGAATAAGACAGCAACCGAATGCTGGAATATCTTAAATAGTGAAATTAAGTGCATAGTCGATAAATTTGTACCTTTCAAAAAACAAGGGAAACGGTCTAAAAAGAAACACTTATCGAAAGAAGCCATTAGAAAAATTAAGTATAAACAAATGATGTGGAAGTCATATAGATGTACTGGAAATGATGAAGACTACAACATTTATAAAGAAGCACTTAATCAAGCTACAGCTGAAATTAGAAATTCAAAGAGAAGCTATGAAACAAAATTAGCTAGTAATATAAAACATAACAGTAAGAGTTTTTATGCGTATATTCGAAGCAAACAGAAAGTTCAGGATAAGGTCGGTCCTCTAGAAGATAGTGCTGGAAATACAATATCAGAGGGATTCTTAATGGCAGAAGACCTGAATGAGTATTTTAGTTCAGTGTTTACCAGGGAAGATATTAGTTCACTGCCAGTACCAGAGGCTAAGTTCAAGGGGGCAGATTCAGACTATTTAGGACAGTTAGTTGTAACCTCGGAAATGGTAGCTAAGAAAATAAGGGCTATGAAGGATAATAAATCACCTGGAGTGGACGGGATTCCGCCCAAACTACTATTGGAAATTGTAGAACAAATTAGCGTACCGCTTGCAACAGTTTTCAATTTGTCATTAGAAGAGGGAGTGGTTCCTTTAGAATGGAAAGAGGCAAACATTATACCGTTATTTAAAAAAGGTTCGAGAAACAAGTCAGAGAACTATAGACCAGTGAGTTTAACATCAGTGATTTGCAAATTATTAGAAAGACTAATTAAAGATCACATGGTGGATTTTCTTGTTAAACATAACTTGATAAACCCATCTCAACATGGGTTTTTAAAAGCGAGGTCATGCTTAACAAATATGTTATGTTTTTTGGAAGACATCACTAGGTGGGTAGATGAGGGATCACCAGTAGATATCATCTATTTAGATTTTCAAAAAGCTTTCGACAAAGTACCACATCAAAGATTACTCCTTAAGCTAAAGGCCCATGGCATAGGAAATGGTATAATAAACTGGATAGAAAAATGGCTGAATGACAGAAGACAACGTGTAGTAGTTGATGGGGAGGCTTCAAACTGGAAATCGGTATTGAGTGGGGTACCACAGGGATCAGTACTAGGACCTATATTATTCTTAATATATATCAACGATTTGGACGATGATATAACAAGCAAGGTGTTAAAATTTGCGGATGATACAAAAGTGTTTAGAAGGATTAAAAGTGATGGAGACAGACAGCATTTACAAGATGATCTTGATAGGTTGATCAAATGGTCTGAAAAGTGGCAAATGCTGTTCAATTTTGGGAAATGTAAATGCCTCCACACAGGTCATGGGAATGAAGAGGTAAAATATAAAATGGGGGGTACTGTTCTAAGTACTACTGTAAAAGAAAAGGACTTGGGGTTAACCATTAGTGCTGATATGAAGGTTTCAGAGCAGTGCGGAATTGCAGCGTCAAAGGGAAATCAAATCCTTGGATTAATTAGGCGAAATATAGCGTATAAGAAAAAAGAATTAATAGTACCGCTGTACAAAACAATAGTGAGGCCTCATTTAGAATATTGTATACAAGCATGGAGGCCATATCGCAAGAAGGACATAGATATGCTAGAAAGAGTACAGAGGAGAGCGACTAAAATGATACCAAATCTGAGGGATCTTAGTTACGAAATACGCCTAAAAGAATGTGGTTTAACAACATTAGAGACCAGGAGATTGAGAGGAGATCACATAGAAATGTTTAAAATATTGAATGGTTATGAAAATATTGATAGAAACATTTTTTTCTCAGTTAAGAAAAATAGAAGGACCAGAGGACATGAAGCTACATTAGTAAAGGAGCAGTGTAGATTAGATATAAGAAAGTTCTCATTCTCACAAAGGACTGTAAATGAATGGAACAGATTATCTCCTGATTGTGTTGGTGCTAGTAGCGTGAATATGTTTAAAAATAAAATCGACACACACCTTAAAAAGGCGGGATACATGTAGATAAAAAGTATTGGACTCTCGATAAGCCAAAAGGCTTCCTTGTCCACCTGCCATCAAGAGTAATTTTCTGGATGGCAATCTTGTTAAATCTTGTTAAACCATCTGAACCGACAACCAGTGAGGTAACCGTTATGAAACGTAACTTCATCGCCTTTGCTCGGGAAAAGTTGCATGTCAATATACCTGAGCACGAGATCACGGCAATCCACGACCTACCACAACGACGAGACGGAACAACCCCAGTCATCATACAATTCCACAGCAACGACAAACGAGCAGAGGTGATGAAAAACCGCAAGTCACTGAAAGGCACGAACATATTTCTCAACGATCACCTCTCACGCCTCAACAACGAACTATTTCACTACGCCCGCACACTCCGCAAAGACAGAAAAATCCACAGCACCTGGACAATAAACTGTGTTGTCTACGTCAAGAAAAATGAACAATCCACACCTATCCAAATCAAAATGCATGCCGACTTCAACAAACTAGGCTAAAATGGCTAGTGACAACACAATAATGGACATAACGTCATCCCATGACAATGTAGATGACTGTGATCTTAAAGTAGAACAATTTCACTACAAATATCATGATATATGTGTGCCTGGTTTACAAATTGACTCAGATAATAATGTTTTTAATGATGACTTACCTTCTTCCAAATACTATTCACACCCGCCCACCTATAAAGATATATCTGAATGTCTTAAAATAATACACTTCAATGCAAGAAGTCTAAATGCAAACTTCAAGCAAATTGAAACATATTTAGATAACTTAAACATGGTGTTTGATGTAATTGCAATCTCAGTAACATGGAATGAGCCTGCAGCATCCCAACAGTATAATCTACCAATGTATAATTATGTCCAAGTTGATAGAGAAAATGTAAGAGGAGGTGGAGTTGTTATCTATGTGCATAAAGAAATAAGTTGTTCAAAAGTGCAAAACAAATCCTTGGCTGTAAATGATATATTTAACAAGATTGCCATCCAGAAAATTACTCTGGATGGCAGATGGACAAGGAAGCCTTTTGGCTTATCGAGAGTCCAATACTTTTTATCTACATGTATCCCGCCTTTTTAAGGTGTGTGTCGATTTTATTTTTAAACATATTCACGCTACTAGCACCAACACAATCAGGAGATAATCTGTTCCATTCATTTACAGTCCTTTGTGAGAATGAGAACTTTCTTATATCTAATCTACACTGCTCCTTTACTAATGTAGCTTCATGTCCTCTGGTCCTTCTATTTTTCTTAACTGAGAAAAAAATGTTTCTATCAATATTTTCATAACCATTCAATATTTTAAACACTTCTATGTGATCTCCTCTCAATCTCCTGGTCTCTAATGTTGTTAAACCACATTCTTTTAGGCGTATTTCGTAACTAAGATCCCTCAGATTTGGTATCATTTTAGTCGCTCTCCTCTGTACTCTTTCTAGCATATCTATGTCCTTTTTGCGATATGGCCTCCATGCTTGTATTTGAATGTGTTTATGCTGTATCTATCGCAAACCTGCAAACTTTGAATGTGTTTATGCTGTATCTATCGCAAACCTGCATCTAACGTTGATACTTTCTGTGAAAATATGGAGCAAATCTTTGGCAATATACGAACAAATAAGACAGTATTCTTATGTGGAGATTTTAATGTTGACATACTGAAACATGAAAACCACGTAGGCACAACATGGCTTATACCCTCTCATTAGTAAACCAACAAGAATAACTAAGGACACAGCCACTCTGATTGATAATATCTTTACAAATGGTATAAACAAGCGAACCACAAATGGTATCTTAATAAGTGATATAACTGACCAATTTCCAGTTTTCACTCTATGTAAATATGGTACGATTAACAAAAATTCACAATGCCAGAACTACGTAAGAAATCTAAAGAATGAAAACATAAATTCTCTAATAGCCGACTTAAGTTGTGAAACATGGGAACATGTTATTAATGCCAATGATGTTAATGTGGCTTATGACACATTTCTAGAAATATTTAAGGGAAAGTATGATAAAAACTGTCCAGCCAATAAAATAAAAACAAAGCATGTGAACCGTCAAAAACCATGGATAACAAATTGACTAAAAATGCTTGTCACAAGAAAAACTATTTATATCGAAGATTTCTCAAAAGTAGATCTAATGAAACAGAACAGTGCTACAAAAAGTATAAGAACAAACTAACCACAATATTAAGAAATACTGAAAAAACCTATTACAAAGGGCTATTGGATGAACAGAAACAAAATATGAAGGAAACGTGGAAGATTTTAAATACTATTATTAATAAACGTCAAAATGAATCTTCTTATCCTGACTACTTTGTAAATGATGACACAAGAATTACAGATAAGAGTGACATAGCAGACGGTTTTAACACTTTCTTTGCAAATATTGGCCAGCAGCTAGCTGCTAAGATAGATCCACCTGAAAACAATGCATCATTTCATGACTATCTTAAAAACAGAACTAAAAACAGTCTGTTTCTAAACCCGATCAGTGAAGTAGAGGTCATAAACACTGTTAACGCATGCAAAAACAAAGCGTCCATGGATAGTAACGATATAAACATGGTTATCATCAACAAAGTTATACAACCCATCACTAGACCATTGACCACTATATTTAACAAATCAATTGAAACTGGAATTTTTCCTTCTAGCATGAAAGTAGCAAAAATTATTCCAATATTTAAAAATGGCTCAAGAACAGAATTCAATAATTATAGACCAATATCTCTGTTATGCCAGTTCTCAAAAATACTTGAACAATTGTATAGTAACAGACTTGACCAATTTATAGAAAATAACAATGTCCTATCAAAGAGCCAATATGGCTTTCGACCATCAATGTCCACTTCACATGCATTACTTGATTTGGTGGAAGAAATTAGTACATCAATAGATAAAAAGAAACATACTCTGGGTGTCTTCATTGATTTAAAAAAGGCATTTGACACAGTAAATCATTCTATACTAATAGGAAAACTGAAATTCTATGGTGTCCGTGGTATAGCAGAAAAATGGATTGAAAGTTATTTACATGACAGAAAACAGTTTGTAAAGATAGGCGACCATTGTTCTAGCCACTTAGGCACTTCATGTGGTGTACCACAGGGGTCTGTATTAGGGCCTAAACTATTTATCTTGTATATAAATGATATATCCAATGTGTCTCAATTACTGAAATTTGTGTTGTTTGCTGATGACACTAACATATTGTACTCTGATGAAAATATACTCTATCTTACAAGGGTTGTAAATCGTGAACTGGATAAACTGTATACATGGTTCACTGTAAATAAACTGTCACTCAATGTATCAAAAACAAATTACATAATCTTTGGTAACTGTAAATTAAATTGTGACCTAGATATTAGAATTCACAATAATCAAATTGCCAGGGTTAATAAGACAAAATTCCTAGGAGTTTTGATTGACGAAAAGCTGGATTGGAAAAACCATATAAATTGTGTCAAGACTAACCTTTCTAGAATAATTGGAGTTATGTACAGGGCAAGTCAAGTCCTGGAAACCAAAAGCCTATTTACACTATATTATTCACTGTTTTTACCAATACTTACTTATTGTTGTGAAATTTGGGGAACCACATATAGTACCACTGTATACTGTATTACTATACTTCAAAAAAGGGTGGTTAGATTAATGTGTGGTGTCAACAGATTGTGTCACACTAGTATGTTATTTCACCGATATCGAATATTGAAATTTAAAGACTTGGTAGATTTGAAGATCCAGTCAAATGTTCAAGAGCTTTAATAATATGCCAATACCTACCAATGTGCAAAGCCTGTTTACCAAAAACACCACATTACATTCTTCTCGATTAGAATGTAAATATATACGTCAATGTGTGAGAACTAATGTCAAATCACGGTGTCTGTCAATTTACGGTGTAAAAATTTGGAATTCATTACCTATCAACATTGCAAAAGTGCAAAATTTCCGCTCATTTGTTAATCAGTTAAAAACTAATATGATTAGCAAATATGATATTACTGTATGATTTTCTGGTGTAACAGTTTACATACACAGTATCATTCTGATACATTTATGTATGTGAAACTCTCCAGTATTAGTATTACACTTACTATTACTGTACTGCTTAGTAGCATAGCTAAATGACTTATGTTACAGTTGACTGACATAAACACTAACAGTTGTATATACGTTATCACAATGATTCATCTACGAAATAATGTAATAGAATATATATTATATATATACGAATATACAAGATAATTCTTCTGTATACCCCTTTTTCTAACACTAAACTGTCTTTGTTACGATAATCTGTATTATATGTGTTGGAAAATAAACATATTGATTGATTGATTATAATTCTTGAAACAACTGTAGCTTGTCCAATGGATATGGTTACTAACATTGCTAGTGTCAACATACAGTAGTTGTTATTTTTTCGGAACCAGGTGGGGCGCGAGGGAGCTATGCCTTCAATATTTTGTGGGGGTCTGGAAATATATGTGTCCCCATATATGCTACCAAGGGATGCAGTTGGAAGCTTTGGACGTCTCACGGTGCCTCCAGGGGAGGTGCAGTTGGAGATTTCTGGTGAGCCTCAATCTGGTGCAGGAGCGTTTTGGTGAGCCTCAATTGGGTGCAGGAGAGTTTTGGTGAGCCTCAATCGGGCGCAGGAGAATTTTGGTGAGTCTCACTCGGGCGCAGGAGAGTTTTGGTGAGTCTCAATCGGGTGCAGGAGAATTGTTGTGAGCCTCAATCGGGTGCAGGAGAGTTTTGTGAATCTCAAACGGGTGCAGGAGAGTTTTGGTGAGTCTCAATTGGGTGCAGGAAAGTTTTGGTGAGTCTCAACTGGGTGCATGAGAGTTCTGGTGAGCCTCAATCGGGTGCAGGAGAGTTTTGGTGAGTTTCAATCGAGCGCAGGAGAGTTTTGGTCAGCCTCAATCGGGTGCAGGAGAGTTTTGGTGAGTCTCAATCGGGTGCAGGAGAGTTTTGGTGAGTCTCAATCGGGTGCATGAGAGTTTTGGTGAGTCTCAATTGGGTGCATGAGAGTTTTGGTGAGTCTCAATCGGGCGCAGGAGAGTTTTGGTGAGTCTCAATCGGGTGCATGAGAGTTTTGGCGAGTCTCAACCCTCCCCCAATATTCACCACGTTCCGACGTCTACATTATCGTTTTCAAAAAAGAAAGGCAGGCAAATGTAAGTACTCAATAACACTAGTACCATAGTATATGGAAACATTGTTTTGGGCCTGTCTGTATGTTGCAGTTCCTGGCAGATGGTATGTCATTTCTGTATATTTCTTCCTGGCATCAATGTGTCTTCAGCATTCTGCATCAGGCCTGATAATGTGTATGTAACTGTGCTATTGTTATCAAAGCCCTCTATATTGTGTACAAACCTTTTAAAATATTACATATTTTCTGGATATAACAGACAGTTTTGTCGTTTTTAAGTCATGCATACAATAGTAAGTATATTGTTTTTAATCATTCAGTAAGAACAAATATCACTATTTGTTTACACGTGTACTACATAAGTTATCTAAGTTACAGGCATTAGAAAGTGTTGATGCAACAACATGGCTGTTTCGCCAAGATTCTGTCTCTGGTATGCTTACTACAATACGACCATTAGTCGTGTGCCTTCAATGTTCAAACAACATAACATTATATCTTCTGATACAATGGTCCAATCCATGCATGGCCATTATCTCTCCCAGGCAACTGATTTGTTTTTATTAGGTGGTTGTTTAAAATACGAAGAGTAGAATGTATAATACCTTACCAATAGTGCACAAGTAAATGGTCATTAACAAAAAGGACCACGATGTTTTCATTTATCGTATAATGTGTTAAAACTACATTGGTAGTCAAGGAGAGAAATTAAAAATGAAAGTTAATTAAATAAACATTGCTAATAATATAATTGTTTTAATAACTGTTGTCGAACATGTTAACTTAAAACTATACAAAAAACATTTGGCAGTTAATATGTACAATGTTGTTAGTAGTATGTAATAACGACCATGGTGCGTCTGTTGTTTGTTAATTTAGACCCGTTCCGGTTGAATACGCATAATAAAATGCCTTTAAGATAAGTACTTTGAGGTTTACAATATTTCCTAAATCTTCTACTAAACCTAAATTAACAAGGAATGATTACTATGAACTTGAACACAAATAAACTTCTAATATTTTATAATATAGTTCTACTGAGCGGTCGCTCCGTTCGACGATGGCACAATTTCATCTGTGTCGTCTTTCTGTTTCCGGATATGACGTACGATCTTCGGCATAGGTGGCAAGCGTCCGCTACGTTCTGCGATAAACACCAGTACTAGCCCAATGACAATTAGGGCTGCCAGCACACCAACGACTACGCCCGCTATAGCGCCTCCACTGAGAGCACGGGACGTCGGGTTGGCCGGCTTAGTTGTTGGTGGGATGGTTGGTTGCGCATGCGTGGCTGAAAACACACCAAAAACAATAAACGAATAAAATAAAACTGCGACGTATATAAAATAAATTGTAATTATATTTCTTTTTTAAAGTACAATTTCCGATTGCCGGTCCAAATCGTAACCAGTTTGACTTCGATTGTTCACAATGAAATAATATGACGTGTCTTTTCAACGATATGTATTTGTTCTCATACATCTGTAATAGCATGCTAAGCTTCCTTGTTATACGAATCATGCAATCCTCGCAACCCAGGGACGTAACGTATGGCAGTTAGCTGAATCAGTGTGTCCTAGTAATTTACTCCGCCGGTGGCAAATGTAACGGTGAGAACCTGCAGGCGTCTGCGCCCATTATTAAAAGGAAATTCCACAAAAATCCGAATATAATTTCCATTCCGCATTCACAATAACCAGCGGCAGTTCTTTTTAAAATAATTACTTAAACTTCCGGAACATTAAATGCAACATCAGTCACGATTGGCTAAAACCCACACCACGATGATTGAATAACGGGCTAAGCTTGATTTCAGCGGTACGTTACGTTACGCTCTGCCAGGAGTGCTGAGACTGATGTAATCAGCAGCGCCCCCTAGCGTGTCTATATATTCCATGCAACTCATGGTATGAGCCATGTCCGTCTCATTATGTGTCCATGTCAATCATGTTATGAGTCCATGTTACTTAAGTTATGATATTAAGTTTCTCAGGTTTCCGTGTTAGTATGAACATGCTTCGATGTTACTCCATGTTACACCGACTATGTCACGTAATTAGGATTATTTGTCCACGTTATTGAAGTTACTCATCCATTGTCCAAAATAATGTTAGGCCGCGTTTTACAGCATCGTACACAAATTAAGATTTCGTGCTACACATGTTATGTTTTGGTGTTACTTACCTTTCACAAAGGTCAGATTCCAAAGTCCTGGATATGTGTGGGTGGCAAATGCCGCATTCCAGATTATCCTATCCACAAGCGGATGATAGTCCATCAGTTTGTTTTCGCCAATGACGTCACCCTTTCCGACGACGATATAACCATAGTGCCATCGAATCCAGAACGTGCGGGGCTCGTTACAGTCCAAGAGATTCGGTTCCACAGATGACGTCACTTGCTTTCCGTCTTCATTAATTGCTGACCTAAACAATATAATGTCCAGTTATAGTACAGGAAACTACATCTGTATTTTAGTAGTTGTCGCAGTACTGGTCGCAGTAAAGTGTAAAGTAAAGGTAAGTTCTTATATAGCGCAGTATCCAATCCTTAGGACTGCTCACGGCGCTTAACACTTTACTTTCAATCGTACGTAACCTCGACTTCTCTGGGAAGCATTCACCAATGCTGCAATTAAAGCGCGAACACTATTCGTACACAAATATCCACCAATGTCTATAGCCAGGTACTCATAGATACAGCTGAGTGAACTGAAGCAATGTGCAGTAAAGGAACTTTCCCTTGGTTCGACACCGCCGCACAGGATTCGACCTTGGGTTCTCTCATTAGAGAGTACGAAACTCTTACCGCTGCGCTACTGCGCTCCACTGTAGTAGTCAATAGTAGTAGTAGTAGTAGTAGTAGTAGTAGTAGTAGTAGTTGTTGTTGCAGTAATGGTAATAGCAGTAGAAGCAGCAATAGCTGCAGTAGCAGTAGTGGTTAATCACAAATAAAGCTAGAATTCCTTATGTAAGTTATCGGCATGCATATGCAGTATGTAAGATCAAATTGATACATTTGGAATTAGTATGAGTGGTTTCACATGTACAGATGCAGATGCGTTGTTTCGATGTCAACCTGACCACCAACAAGAGGGACAAAGAGCTTCCATGCCGAAAGAAGGATTGCTGGTCTCCTGTCAACCGCGACCCGTTCGGCGAAGTGCTCGTGTGCCGGTGTGGATACTATGGATCAAGGGTGAACTTATAGCTTTGTATTGTTCATGAAAGTATATCGTTTGATTTCAGTGTTTTTACACTGTCTTAGTGTCTATACGAAGCGGTGTGTTATTGCAAGTACCGGCCCGTTGCACCACCCACACCTCATCGCACTGCACTCGCCTTTCCTGTGGTAACATTTAGTAGTTGTAAGGCAGTCGGTTCTTTGCAATACATTTTCACAAATTACTAAATACTTTTCTTTCTGCGTACACCTGCTAACGTTCAGTGGCAACGTGTTGTTGCAGTCACGCAGTGCGAGTCCTGTGCAATGGGAGCAGTCAAGCCAGGAGGTAAATATGACATTCAATACAATTCACTTTCTCTAACTTGCAGGTAACACGTGTTTCTGTTGCAGGTAAGTTACAACGACTGACTTCGGCACATTGCCAATGCTGCTGTCTATTAATGCTGTCAATGGGGTGTGCTTTTAGTCATCACTGCCAGCACCAATTTCCCGGACGACCGACGAGCTTTCTTCGCGGCGAGCAGAAGACGCTGCGAAGAAAGCAGGGCAGCATCGGTGAGTGGAGTTCGTATTGCTCTGTTGCTCTGGTGCTTTGTTGCCTGCCTTGCAGTAGTGTCACATTGCTTATTTTCACCACTATTATATATCACATCCTTTTGCTTATATTATAGTATGCTGATACTGCATATGTTGACACCTTGCATTTATATCATAGCCCACTTTGACTGCGTAGGGGCATGCAGCTGCTGATCACTTCCAGTTGCGTTGCTGCCTTGACAGAGTAATTACATTTGTATTGTACAATGCTTGCTACATTCAATTACTGGTGTATCTGAGTATTTTGACAGCTATTTTATATTGTATTTTGACATCTTGCATTTATATCACATTTTGACAGCTGGCTATTTCATGTGCATGCATCGGCTTATCACTTTCTGATGCCTTGACAGAGTAATTGCATTATAATTGTCGAATGGAGGCTATCACAATGTACAAGGTGAAATATAATTTACTTCCGAAAAACATTCTAAGCTGTTTTCACTTGAATAACGAATGTTGTTATGTAACAAGACAGAGATATATTTTTTTAATGTACGTTTGTAACTTTGAAGGCTATGTGCATATAATACTGGAATCAAACTGTGGAATAGTTTACCTGAAGATTTGAGAAAGTGTCAGCATATTTGTATGTTTAAAAAACCACAAATCATTTATAATTGAGAGATATGCAGCATTATTGTAATAGGGGTACTATGTGGAGTAATTAAGGCTCATAAGAATATCAAAAAAACAAAATAAATATAAACGTTTTATGTTGTAGGCACCGAATACAATAATTTTGTGTAAATACTGTACTTCTGTTCATCCCCCTTACAACATTGTATTTGTTATATTGTGACATGTAATGTTGAATATTGTTGGAAATAAATTATTTACTTACTTACTTATACCATACTGGTATACTGTTGTAGTCACCATTATAGTGTATTGTCGTCGCAAAAGGCAGCCATTTCATACAACACTGTACAGCGTTTGTATTTAGTATCCCGCAGGTGACATCACTTTATAACGCATCCGCATACCGCTTACTTACATGTGGAATATTAGCTTAATAAAAGACGTTTGCGTAAACTTCCCGACGTTTCGTGCAATGCTCAACTTACATTGTGTTGTGCCAGCCGCCAAGAACGACAACGTGGTGCAGACTGAAGTCTTGTGACAAGGCGATGTAAGCATTGGCGCAGGTCTTCACAGAGAACACCATACTTTCCGTGTGCCGCACGCTACGCCAGACGTATTCGAACTTGAGGCTCGCGTCGTTCGGCGTCATGAACTGTACGACAGACGCTGCGCAACACATTAATCCATGTCTGTGACCTCATACATAAAACATTTAGCCGTTAACATCAAGATAAGTCACGTATATATTATTATGTATTCATTGTGAAAATATCGTGGTATGTATTATCCATACGAATAACCATGGATCTAAATGTTTCTAACAGTGGCTTCAACCAATGGCAAGTTGTCAGCTAGAGAATGAGCTCAAAGTGATATTTTGAAGCCAATGTCTCTGATTATTGCACAGAAGGTTATGAGCGCCTTCGTGTGTTTGAAAATGGACGTACGTACACCGACACATAAATATGCGCACATGCAAACGCATGCGCGCGCGCGCGCACACACACACACACGAACGCACACATCACACACGCACACACACATACACTTATATAGGCCTACACATATCAACGGTTCGAGTACACGGAAACCAATATTTCGTGACAATATTGTCAAAGAAACAACACTTGTGCAAACCTGCGTTGTTCAGTAAGCGCCACCGACCAGACACTGAATTCTTCGTCGACAGCCCAATGGCTTGTATGTCGAATGGGTCGGGGTTTGTCCATGAGAGCAGCACGTTGAATCCATACAGCAGTCCTTCGCCGACTCGAACCAGTCCATTGTCGGCGTCCCAGTGCAGCCAGAATTGGCGGTCGTGCTTGCAGTCAAGCACCGTCTTCGAGGAAACAACCTGATCCCTTGGATCGTTGTCGAACTTGAGCAGAGAGCGTCGGCCGCCGTCTATGCCGAGCGAGATCTCGTAATATTTCGCCGTGCTCGCGCTTTGCGTCGACGACAGGATCACGTGCGCATCGCTGCACGCGCGCACCTTGAACGCGAGCACGTATGAGTATTGCGAACGCGGGGACAACCAGTAGGAGATCTTGCCAGTGTTGAACGTAGTGACGTCACCTGCGTGATACGAGATATCATGCTGAACAAGGGAAACATTTAACAGCTGATATAATGACTACTGTAACACACCAATAAGGTTTCTATTCTTGTATTTGCTTGAAATAAATGGAGTGGTTATTTATACGTATTATCAAATTGTTCTGCAATTCTCGGTAATATGATTATACATTATTAGTGAGTTGATTAACCGATATATTTAACCATAATTGGCATATATATATATATGGTTTCCTCTATTCCCAGACAGTCCGGGATGATGCGGGCCTCGATGCTAGTTCTCCATTTATTATTTACTTTATTCTGTCCTTCCCCTAACTGTTGTCGCACTGCTCTCTCCATCAAACGTTCTACTATCCCAAACTCTCCAAACCTCTATTCATACAATCCTCCTATCTCAGTCTTGGTAGTCCTCGTCTCATTTTACTTTCTACTTAAATTGAAGGAATCTGCTTTCTTTCATTTATTCGTTCAGCGTGTCAAGGGCAACGAAACAATACTGCTAATATTAATACTGCTGCAAATAATAAGATTAATATTAATACTACTGCTACTATTACTACTACTAATAATAATAACAACAACAATAATAAGGTAACTTCTTTTGCGCCTAAGTACTTGGAAACCAAACTCAGAGGCGCATCAAGACTATAGGGTTGGTATTTAATTCCTTATCCATCGTGATGTTTGTTGTCACGTGGTTGCCAATGCCTACTGTGTCGACCAATGTGATTAACAGTAGCTTCACCTGTGAATTGTTGCATATTAACAATCGTCGTTTCGTGTGTCCTAACAATGTCCATGGTCGCTATCAACGTAAGCTTGTCATCTCGACTGAGCAGTTTCTCCTGAATTTTGTGATGTCTGACTCTATTAGACGTTCCTCGGTTTCAATTTCATCTCGGAATTGGCATTTCTTTGCCTGCGTCTTGCAGCGTGTCATATATTCGTCCACGGACTCCGTCGCCGTCTGGCGGTATTTCTGCAAATTGAATCTATTTAATCGGAAGTTTGACATTGGCTCGATAAGCGCTTTAAATCTTCCCCAGATTACATCCGGCTTCTTCCTGTCTACGTCTGTCAGATTCCATGTATCGTATATCCGCCGTCCTTCTGGTCCTATCCAGAGTAAGATGTACGTGACGCGTTTCGCTTCATCCTTGTCCGCGAATGGACCACTGAATATGAAGTCGCAATATTGTCTGAAGGCATGAAATTCGGACGGCAAGTCAGCTGCCAGACAGTCCATGCGAGGAGGCTCAATGCCCGACAATTCGCCCATTTTTCGCCCAGTATTAGTTTGTCGGCATAAGTTACGAAAAAACAGTCACCTCACTGATTCAAGTACGTAGGTTGTTTCCTGCTGCCACCATGTCACATTAGATATGTACTCAGGTTTTGTAGAACAACTTTAATGAACATAATCGTACAAAGTAATTACATCTGGCCACGATGCCACGCCAGGGCTGGAGTACCGCACTGACCAACCGACCCAAACTGAATAGTTCTTTCTATCTATATTTATTATCGTTACATCGTCTTCTCTCCTGTCACATTCTCTTCCGATCCATTCTTTCCTGTCATTTTTTCTCTTGTCACATTTCCTCCTGTCAGCGTCCCTTTTATCGACTTCTCTTCTATCACATTTGCTCTCACTTCCTTTCGTCCCTTCATCTTTCGTCCCATCTCATTTTCTTCTCTCCTCTCCCGTCCCATCTGTAACGTAACTGACTTTACGTGGGACATTATGGCAGTGTACAGTTTTCTGTCTGTTGTGAGCACCCGTCGAAGCGGTCTGAATCTTTGCGTGAATTAGACGCTGTATCTTTGCGTGAATTAAACTCTGTGTCTTTGCGTGAATTAAACTCTGTATCTTTGCGTGAATTAAACTCTGTATCTTGGCGTGAATCAAACTCTGTTCTGTGTCACTGAACAGAGTAGGAAACAGTAACATGGTGTCAGAAATAAACACGAACCTGACTCGCAAATTTGAAACCACATTCCGTTGATGGCTTTGACATTTTACATTACCGTAAAGTCGCGAGTTTAAGACATGGCAACAGTTAATATTCCAGCACCGAAGCCCCTCAACATAAATGATAAATCTGCGTCTAGCCTGTGGAAATCCTGGAGGAAAACATGGAATCGGTTTGAAATAGCAACTGGGATAGATGACGCAGGCGACAAGAAAAGGGTGTGCACACTGCTATCCGTCATAGGAGAAGATGCAGTTAAGGTGTTTGACACTTTTCAATACGGGGATGGTGAAAGTGAGGATAGAATACAAGACGTGCTCAACAAATTTGAGGAACACTGTAACCCTAGACAAAACACAATCTATGAGCGTTATAAGTTCCATTGCCGCCACCAGGAGGCTGGTGAATCTGGGTCTTGCTATTTAACAGAATTGCGTGTCGCAGCCGACAGCTGCGATTTTGGGACAATTACGACGAGCCAGATTCTGCGCGATCGTTTTGTACACGGTCTGCGCGATGCCAAGGTGCGTGAGCGATTGCTGCGAGAAAAGACTTGACAGAGCCTATGAGATGGTTCAAGCGGCTGATGCTGCAGCAGAGCAAATGCATGTGATGTCGGTCGAGCAAACTGTCAGTGCGGTTCATCAGCGAGGTCAGCAGGTTCAGCAAGGTCGTCAGTCACGCGACACACTGAAGAAGCCATCGTACAGCAAATGCAAGAATTGTTCCTTCGAGCATGCGCCGATGAGCTGCCCTGCATTTGGGAAGGAGTGCCGTAAATGCGGAAAATTAAACCACTTCCAAAGCAGATGCAAACAGAAGAACGTGAAGCAAGTGCAAAGTTCAGTGAGGGACAACGAGTTCAATGTTAGCACACTCACTACAGTGAACAGTGTAGGCAACAAGTGCCGCGCCATGATTACGCTAAAAGCTGTTCTAGTTTCTCATGAACTTTGTCGCGCATCGGCACCGGGACGCGCCTGGGTGCATGCACAACTGGTCTGACGGAGTCGTCTATCTCGATGGAGTAGCTGTTCTTGAGCCTGCCCAGGCCCTGGAACACGTCCGCATACTCAGCTTTCAGGTTCATCTCCGTTAGTTTGCTCGACTCGTTGTCACTGCATACGTAGTCCAGCGGGTCGCAGTCCTTGATTTTCAGCACGCCCATGCCCTCAGAGGCGTCTAGGCTAAGTATCGGTGTATACTTGCCCTGAAGAACATTGAACACGAGTCGGTGTCTGACGCCTTTCCTGACGACAGAAAGCTTACACTGGCCCAATGCCTTCTTGTGCGTGCCTACGTACGTGACGATAGTCGTTTTGACTTGTCTCAGTTTGGCCAGCGATGCATCTCCAGTCACTCGTACATACTCATCACGTGGTAGCACACAGCAATCCGCTCCACTATCGATTTGGAATCTGATTGGCATGCCACTGTGGCCCAAATTTAGCGTAATCAAGGCGCGGCACGTGTTGCCTACACTGTTCACTGTAGTGAGTGTGCTAACATTGAACTCGTTGTCCCTCACTGAACTTTGCACTTGCTTCACGTTCTTCTGTTTGCATCTGCTTTGGAAGTGGTTTAATTTTCCGCATTTACGGCACTCCTTCCCAAATGCAGGGCAGCTCATCGGCGCATGCTCGAAGGAACAATTCTTGCATTTGCTGTACGATGGCTTCTTCAGTGTGTCGCGTGACTGACGACCTTGCTGATCCTGCTGACCTCGCTGATGAACCGCACTGACAGTTTGCTCGCCCGACATCACATGCATTTGCTCTGCTGCAGCATCAGCCGCTTGAACCATCTCATAGGCTCTGTCAAGTCTTTTCTCGCAGCAATCGCTCACGCACCTTGGCATCGCGCAGACCGTGTACAAAACGATCGCGCAGAATCTGGCTCGTCGTAATTGTCCCAAAATCGGAGCTGTCGGCTGCGACACGCAATTCTGTTAAATAGCAAGACCCAGATTCACCAGCCTCCTGGTGGCGGCAATGGAACTTATACCGCTCATAGATTGTGTTTTGTCTAGGGTTACAGTGTTCCTCAAATTTGTTGAGCACGTCTTGTATTCTATCCTCACTTTCACCATCCCCGTATTGAAAAGTGTCAAACACCTTAACTGCATCTTCTCCTATGACGGATAGCAGAGTGCACACCCTTTTCTTGTCGCCTGCGTCATCTATCCCAGTTGCTATTTCAAACCGAGTCCATGTTTTCCTCCAGGATTTCCACAGGCTAGACGCAGATTTATCATTTATGTTGAGGGGCTTCGGTGCTGGAATATTAACTGTTGCCATGTCTTAAACTCGCGACTTTACGGTAATGTAAATGTCAAAGCCATCAACGGAATGTGGTTTCAAATTTGCGAGTCAGGTTCGTGTTTATTTCTGACACCATGTTACTGTTTCCTACTCTGTTCAGTGACACAGAACAGAGTTTGATTCACGCAAAGATACAGAGTTTAATTCACGCAAATATACAGAGTTTAATTCACGCAAAGACACAGAGTTTAATTCACGCAAAGATACAGCGTCTAATTCACGCAAAGATACAGACCGCTTCGACGGGTGCTCTCAACAGACAGAAAACTGTACACTGCCATAATGTCCCACGTAAAGTCAGTTACGTTACAGATGGGACGGGAGAGGAGAGAAGAAAATGAGATGGGACGAAAGATGAAGGGACGAAAGGAAGTGAGAGCAAATGTGATAGAAGAGAAGTCGATAAAAGGGACGCTGACAGGAGGAAATGTGACAAGAGAAAAAATGACAGGAAAGAATGGATCGGAAGAGAATGTGACAGGAGAGAAGACGATGTAACGATAATAAATATAGATAGAAAGAACTATTCAGTTTGGGTCGGTTGGTCAGTGCGGTACTCCAGCCCTGGCGTGGCATCGTGGCCAAATGTAATTACTTTGTACGATTATGTTCATTAAAGTTGTTCTACAAAACCTGAGTACATATCTAATGTGACATGGTGGCAGCAGGAAACAACCTACGTACTTGAATCAGTGAGGTGACTGTTTTTTCGTAACTTATGCCGACAAACTAATACTGGGCGAAAAATGGGCGAATTGTCGGGCATTGAGCCTCCTCGCATGGACTGTCTGGCAGCTGACTTGCCGTCCGAATTTCATGCCTTCAGACAATATTGCGACTTCATATTCAGTGGTCCATTCGCGGACAAGGATGAAGCGAAACGCGTCACGTACATCTTACTCTGGATAGGACCAGAAGGACGGCGGATATACGATACATGGAATCTGACAGACGTAGACAGGAAGAAGCCGGATGTAATCTGGGGAAGATTTAAAGCGCTCATCGAGCCAATGTCAAACTTCCGATTAAATAGATTCAATTTGCAGAAATACCGCCAGACGGCGACGGAGTCCGTGGACGAATATATGACACGCTGCAAGACGCAGGCAAAGAAATGCCAATTCCGAGATGAAATTGAAACCGAGGAACGTCTAATAGAGTCAGACATCAAAAAATTCAGGAGAAACTGCTCAGTCGAGATGACAAGCTTACGTTGATAGCGGCCATGGACATTGTTAGGACACACGAAACGACGATTGTTAATATGCAACAATTCACAGGTGAAGCTACTATTAATCACATTGGTCGACACAGTAGGCATTGGCAACCACGTGACAACAAACATCACGAGAGTGGGGTCGGGGCGGAGAGCCAGCAAACGTGTTGCAAGTGTGGTCGCTGACACCCAGTGAATGGTCGATGTCCAGCCCTATGGAGCAGGTGTGACGCATGTGGTAAAGTTAATCACTGGAAGGCTGTCTGTAGACGCCAATACGCTTCTACTCCACACACAGAAGTAGGCAGACCACATCACCAACAGATCGTTGGAGATCTAGGACAAAATCCCGAAACAGGACACGTCAAGGTACTCGTGATCACTCGAGACGAAACTACAATGATCACGAAGGAGGCGCCATGCACATTATAAGCCAAACGCATGACCACCTCAGCGATAGGTTCGAGAGACTGACATTTGATGACGTCATTGTGGGCACCGACACACGTGATGAAGTCTACGCCAACCTTGACATAATACTGAAAAGGAAACCGGAAATGCCAGCGACGCTTAGGGTCAAGGTAGACACCGGTGCACAGGAAACGTCCTACCGCTACGAACATATCGACGTATGTATCCGGACGACTTAGATGTACATGGGTTCCCCAAGCAAGGGAGATTGGAAAACAGAAATACGGTCCTGACAGCGTACAATGGACAATCAATACGACAGTATGGGGCAATGAACCTACAATGCGTGTACGGTGAGAGGAGATGCACTGCCAAGTTTTTCGTAGGTGACACACCAGGTCCGGTGATTCTCGGCCTGCCGTCATGTCGGGAACTACATCTAGTGATGATGAATTTTGAAGTCCAGGAGACACACAAGAACTTGGAAACGTGTGGCGTGTGTCAAGAACCGCAACGAACACAGACGAGAGAACCGATGTTACAGCATGACGTGCCGACACGTCCGTGGCAAACCGTGGGAACAGACTTATTTAGCATCGGACAGCGCAACTATCTAATAGTCACTGACTATTATTCCAAATTCCCTTCCGTAAAGAAAGTAACTGGAAGTGTCACAAGCCGAGCAGTCATAGACTTGATGAAAGACATCTTCGCAGAACAGTGTGTTCCTCAGACTGTTATCAATGATAATGGAAGCCAGTACAGCTGCAGTGAGTTTCAGCGATTCGCACAACAGTGGGAGTTTAATCACGTGACGTCAAGTCCTCATTACCCACAGTCAAACGGTTTTGTGGAGAGACAAATACAGACGGTAAAGAAAACGCTAAAGAAAGCTAGTGCGGCGAAAATCGACATGGCGATGGCACTGCTGGTATTGCGATCAACACCAATCGATAGCTACCTACCTTCACCCGCAGAGATGTTGTATGCCAGGAAACTGAAGGCGGACCTTCCTGTTAGGATACGGGACACTCACCCAAACCGAGACGACATCAGACGACGATTGCTACAACGACAACAGGATCAGAAGTCGTACTACGGGTCGTGGAAGCCGGCTGTTGTCAAGAACGCGTGCGACAATCTACCGAGGTCGTACGATGTGCAACAGCAGAACGGAAACATCGTGAGGCGCAATCGACGACACATTCGCAGAACCGGCGAGGCACAGGTTCAACGATGATGATGTTGAGGGAGCTCACATATCGGCCGAAGAACCCGTCGAAGAACGCGAGGCAAATCGTGAGATCCGGGCTACAAGGCCAGTGAAACACATAACATTTGAACCGGACTCGTGTTACCGAACAAGATCTGGGAGGGTAGTGAAACCGCCCCTCCGTTTTGAACTATAAGAGACTATAAGTTTCAACTTAAACTGTAATGTAAGTGCAACTGGAACAATAATGTATAAGTTACATATCGATGATCCGTAACACTTCTTGTGTAACAAGGGGGATGTAACGATAATAAATATAGATAGAAAGAACTATTCAGTTTGGGTCGGTTGGTCAGTGCGGTAATCCAGCCCTGGCGTGGCATCGTGGCCAGGTGTAATTACTTTGTACGATTATGTTAATTAAAGTTGTTCTACAAAACCCGAGGACATATCTAATGTGACAGACGACAGGGAGGAAAGACAACAACCAGAGAGATGCAAACCGAAGAAGGAGCTATTCTAAGGCAGTGATTGAGGGGGCAATGAGGAAAGAGAGGGTGTTTATGGGCGACTCCATTATGAGAAAGACGGACAAGACACTGAGCGAGGGGAAAGACGTCGTTGTTTGTCTACCGGGGGCTAGGATCGAACATGTGACTGACAGGGTAGAGAAGATATTGGGGCATGGCAAGGGGGGCTATACTGGTACATGTAGGAACAAATAATGCAGACAGGGAGGGAACAACTGCGATAGTACAGAAGTATAGACAGTTAGTGAGGAAGCTAAAGAAGACAAGAGTTGAACAGGTAATTCTGTCAGGAATTTTGCCAGTAATGGGAGGAAGGGGGGCAACGTATAGAAACTGCAAGAGGATGGCGATCAACGCACTAGTTGAGCAGATGTGTGAAGAAGAGGGGGTGGGATTCACAGACTTATGGGGATACTTTGTTGGGAGGGAATATGTGTGAGAGATGGCCTCCATCTTAGTGGAAAGGGGGCAGCAGTTTTCTCAGAGAACCTGCTGCGATCTGTTGACAGTGGGACAGGTTGCATCTATTTAAACTAGATTCACAGGGGAGACTCACAGAAAAGCCTGAAAATGGAGGCATAGATAAAGACAGCACAAATAAATCGGCAAATAACAGTCTGGAAAATTCTTCTGAAGCTGGATATAAATGTGTTTGTTTAAATGCAAGGAGTATAGTAAACAAAAGAAATGAACTAAACATTATGGTAGAAGATATTGACCCTCATATAATAGGTATAACCGAATCCTGGACCACCACCGATATATCAGATGCTGAATTGGGACTGACAGGATATGTAATGTTTAGAAAATAGAATAGGAAGAAAAGGAGGTGGAGTTATTTTATATATTAAAGAATCTATCCAGGCTTATGAAATAAAATTAGAAAGAGAAGCAGATTGTGAAGAAGCTGTTTGGTCTAACATAGTTACAGGAAACTCAACGTTAACAGTTGGGTTAGTTTATCGAAGTCCAAACATAAGCACAGAAGAGAATGAAAAAATACAAAACGCTATAAGGGAAGTAAGCAAACGGGACTGTATTATTATGGGGGATTTTAACCACGGGCATATACAATGGAAATCTCTTCAGAGTATGGGGAGTGAGGACCACAAGTTTTTAGTTTTAGTTCAAGATACTTTCCTTTCTCAACATGTGCTAGAACCAACCAGGGGTGAGAATGTGTTAGACATAGTTTTGTCCTCACAGAATGAATTAGTTGACAATGTCATGATATGTGAGCCACTGGGGAGTAGCGATCACAACCAGATACATTTTACCATCAAAGTACAATCAGAAAGGAATAGTAAAAAGCAGTATAGGAGAAATTTCCACAAAGGAAGGTATAAGGACATGAGGAAATATTTAGCAAAGATAGACTGGAATAACACACTGAAAAATAAGACAGCAACAGAATGCTAGAATATATTAAAGAGTGAAATTAAGTGCATAGTCGATAAATTTATACCCTTAAAAACAAGGGAAACGGTCCAAAAAGAAACACTTATCGAAAGAAGCCATTAAAAAAATTAAGTATAAACAAATGATGTGGAAGTCATATAGATGTACTGGAAATGATGAAGACTACAACAGTTATAAAGATGCACTTAACCAAGCTACAGCTGAAATTAGAAATTCAAAGAGAAGCTATGAACAACAATTAGCTAGTAATATAAAACATGACAGCAAGAGTTTTTATGCGTATGTTCGAAGCAAACAGAAAGTTCAAGATAAGGTCGATCCTCTAGAAGGTAGTGCTGGAAATGTAATATCAGAGGGATTCTTAATGGCAGAAGACCTGAATGAGTACTTTAGTTCAGTGTTTACCAGAGAAGATATTAGTTCACTGCCAGTACCAGAGGCTAAGTTCAAGGGGGCAGATTCAGACTATTTAAGACAATTAATTGTAACCCCGGAAATGTTAGCTAAGAAAATAAGGGCTATGAAGGATAATAAATCGCCTGGAGTGGATGGGATTCCGCCCAAACTACTATTGGAAATTGTAGAACAAATTAGCGTACCGCTTGCAACAGTTTAGAATGGAAAGAGGCAAACATTATACCGTTATTTAAAAAAAGGTTCGAGAAACAAGTCAGAGAACTAGTGAGTTTAACATCAGTGATTTGCAAATTATTAGTCTAATTAAAGATCACATGGTGGATTTTCTTGTTAAACAAAACTTGATAAACCCATCTCAACATGGTTTTATTAAAGCGTGGTCATGCTTAACAAATATGTTATGTTTTTTGGAAGATATCAATAAGTGGGTAGATGAAGGATCACCGGTAGATATCGTCTACTTAGATTTTCAAAAAGCTTTCGACAAAGTACCACATCAAAGATTACTGCTGAAACTAAAGGCCCATGGCATTGGAAATGGTATAATAAACTGGATAGAAAAATGGCTGATTGACAGAAGACAACGTGTAGTAGTTGATGGGGAGGCTTCAAACTGGAAATCGGTATTGTGTGGGGTACCACAGGGATCAGTATTAGGACCTATATTATTCTTAATATATATCAACGATTTGGATGATGAAATAACAAGCAAGGTGTTGAAATTTGCGGATGATACAAAAGTGTTTAGAAGGATTAAAAGTGATGGAGATAGACAGCATTTACAAGATGATCTTGACAGGTTGATCAAATAGTCTGAAAAGTGGCAAATGCTGTTCAATTTTGGGAAATGTAAATGCCTCCACACAGGACATGGGAACGAAGAGGTAGAATATACAATGATACTACTATAAAAGAAAAGGACTTAGGGTTAACCATTAGTGCTGATATGAAGGTTTCAGAGCAGTGCGGAATTGCAGCTTCAAAGGGAAATAAAATCCTTGGATTAATTAGGCGAAACATAACGTATAAGGAAAAAGAGCTAATAATACCGCTGTACAAAACAATAGTTAGACCTCATTTAGAATATTGTATTCAAGCGTGGAGAGTAGTATTCTTGTGCTGCTCACTCACCATACATCAAAGGAGATCAAAGGACGGAGGATCAGTCGGAATCATTTGGCTTACTTATAAAAAATAAAAACAAATCCTACTAATAAAAATGTTTTGTTTATAAACATTGGTAGACTATCTATAAAAACAAGACCACCCAAGTATGACTAAATATGTAGTGCTAGTGTAAGAAAGAATACCTATATGTAGCTGGTGTAGGTATAGTAGAGTGCTCTAGGTGTAGCGGTATATAGACCAGTGCTAGCGGTAGCCTCGCCTAAAGGAGAGTGACAGACGATGGAGAGACCCATGTACGAAATGGCCAGTCGCGTGTACGAAGCCCGGAAACAAGGATACGGCTATACGTTTCCGTGGAGCGGCCTCGATCATGTCGAATTTCTACCCGTGTCGAGTTGCGGCGTACGTTCAGATCGGTCGAGCACGCCTATCAGTTTAGAAAGGCAATGTTTAACGAAGACGAAGAAGGTGCGGAGTATATCAAAGAGGCGTGGTCGGTCTATATAGCGAAGCGAAGAAGTTACCTCATCAGGAAAACGAGGATGGGGGCCGAATGGGATGCCGTTAGGGTCGAATGTATGAGGGCTCTTTTAATGGCCAAGTTCGGGGCGTCGAAAAAGTTGAGAGACTGCCTGTTGGCTAGCGGGGATGTCGAACTGGTGGAGTGGCTACCGTCGAAAGAGGGGTTTTGGGGGTGTGGTTACAGGGGTCAAGAAGGTCAAAACATGCTGGTCAAGCTGTTGATGGAGATGCGTGCCATATATAGAAGAGACGAGAAAAAATAGTTCACTCGTCGACCGGGCACCAGTCGTCGCTTTGGACACATCGTTGAAGCACCCTTTTACGTGTATAGTAGCCGGACCTACGGGGTGTGGTAAGACGACTTTCGTTACTCGTCTCCTGCGTTTTGCTTCGTCGATGATCGAACCGCCTCCGGAGAAAATGCTACGACTCTATGATGACCGACGTAGAGTTCGTAGACGGCCTGCCGGAGCCGAAAACCCTTGACGTGAAAACTAGAACGCTCATCGTACTCGATGACCTTATGGAAGAAACGGACAGTCGGGTCACGACCTTATTCACTAAAAAAAGTCACCACTGCAATGCGTCAGTCGTACAGCTTCTACAGAACCTCTTTCCGAAAGGGAAAGAAAGCCGAACCATCAGCCTAAACGCTCAATATATGGTGCTGTTCAAGAGCCCCGGAATGCTGGACAGGTGGGTCACCTAGCGAAGCAGATGTACCCGGGTAAAATTAAATACCCTGTGTCCCGATCAGCCCGCGTGCAGCACGCTGCCAGAATTCCGATAAAATAAAACGCCTGGTTGCCGTACATACTTGCGTTTTACCAGTCTATTTCCTAACCACCCAGTGTCCCAGACAGCCGCACCGTTAGTCGCTATTATTAGCCTACCGCGACGGCTCCTGTCTACAGTCGTACTTTGGTCTTCAACGGAACCCACCGCAGTTAGCCTACAGCTGCCATTCATAGATGCTGGGGGCGCCTTGTTGTGAAACAATATACCGACTACATACCGCAATAGGGCCCTTGTCAAAAACCTAATACTAGCCTTGTTACAGGTCAGCGCTCTACTATACCTACACCAGCTACATAACCACAAGAGGTCAGCACTACAGACTTAGTCATACTTGGGTGGTCTTGTTTTTATAGGTAGTCTACCAATGTTTATAAAAAAAAAAAAATGATTAGTACAGTTGTTTTGATTTTTTGTACCAATGTTTATAAAAAAAAAATTATTAGTAGGATTTGTGTTTATTTTTATAAGTAGAGCCAAATGATTCCGACTGATCCTCCGTCCTTTGATCTCCTTTGATGTATGGTGAGTGAGCAGCACACTGATACTACTGTGGAGGCCATATCGCAGGAAGGACATATATTCTAGAAAGAGTACAGAGGAGAGCAACTAAAATTATACCAAACCTGAGGGATCTTAGTTACGAAATACGTCTAAAAAATGCGTTTTAACAACACTAGAGACCAAGAGGTTGAGAGGAGATCAGATAGAAGTGTTTAAAATATTGAATGGTTATGAAAATAATTATAGAAATATTTTTTTCAGTTAAGAAATATAGAAGGACTAGAGGACATGAAGTTACATTAGCAAAGGAGCAGAGTAGATTAGATATAAGAAAGTTTTCTTTTTCACAAAGGACTGTAAATGAATGGAACAAATTATCTGCTGATTGTGTGGGTGCTAGTAGCGTGAATATGTTTTAAAATAAAATCGACACATACCTCAGACGGGCGGGATACACATAGATAAAAGGGTCGGACTCTCGATAAGCCAAAGGGCTTCCTTGTCCACCTGCCACCTAGAGTTAATTCTCTGGGTGGCAATCTTGTTAAATCTTGTTAAATCTAAAACAGTTATTAATTATTGTAAAGTATTCGTCAGTTACAAAGTTCTTTATATACACAAATATTCTAGAAACTATTTTGGCAGAAAATAGGTGGCCGTGTTCTTGAATAATTCGCATTGAATAAACGGCCTGACTACGCCGAATTCGAATACGTTGTCTGGTGTCAATTTTCGCATTGTCATGCTAATGAAAAGATTGAATTTAAGTGTCCTGTGTATTTTAAAATATTAATATAAATATATAACAGTTGTTTGTTGTGCTAATATAATACACACTTTGGGAACGGATGTAAATGTACGCTTAATAGTGAAAACGACAAACGTAACACATGTTGTGCACGCCACCTGGCGATTGTATTGGTGAAAGTGTCGGCGTGATTTAAATGTTAAATTGTTATGCAATATTGTACAATTATCACTAAATTAGATTTTGACCGGGTTTTGACCATTTTTCAGGGAAAATGAGCCCGGATTTAACCAGGTTTTAACCGGGCGGTCAAAACCGTTCAATCCTGATATCTAAGGAACTCATGTTTTTCCAGAGTGGACGAGCACGTATAAGTCACTGTACCAAACAATATAGACGTCACACTGAAACATTTTCACCAGTGTGAATGCCCATGTGTGTGGCTGTAAATTACCGCTTGGTGAGAATTGTGAAATACATGCAACGCTTTCAAATGTTTTTTTACCAATGTGAATGCGGTCGTTTCAAACAAAATCTGTACAGGTTTCACAGAGTTTAGAATAGTGTCTCGGCAGTCTCAGAATGCTAGTCTTTAAATCAGAACGCGGTGAAGTCGTTATTCAACACAGGCGACTCTTGAATTGTTTGCCAACCACAAAGCAACTGGTATACCTTTTAATCAATGCTATAATAGTGCTCCAGGTGATGTCAGTGTCTGCTGAAAGTGTCACCAGAATGGTGAAACCAGCATAATGTGACGGTTATTGTTGTCAATGTGCGTAAGTCCGAAGGTTCGTCATTTTACTGTTGACACTTCTTACACGGTGCACACAGATTATATATATATATATATATACCCGGTATATATATATATATATATATATATATATATATATAATAGCGTAATAACTTGTTTCTTAGTTTTGTTTAGATTATTTTAGTTATATAATTATAACCACATTAATTTCATTGAAGTTAATATTGTCAAGACTCCAAGATTGGCAAGAGAGAATAAATTATTAAGGAATAAGTAGCAATTTGATAACGTTAGATTTTTAAAAGGAGGGTAGGGGATGGGAAATGTGTTGAAGGAATTAATTTAATGTGCTTCTATGACTATATGACATCAGTAGTCTCTGTAACTGTAGACTGTAGACAGTATAGTCGGTCAAGGTCAAAATGACAAATCACCATATTATCGTTCAATGACTTAGGTCTTAAATGTTGTTTCTCCATCCAGCCCCTTCTGGGGCTAACCTAGGGGTTGTGCAGTGCGCATTGCAAAGGGTGCGTGAAACTGAATTTTAAAAAGACAAATAAAATAAATAATTGTGTAAAACAAGTGCAATAATTTGTGCAGATTAAAAACACAGTATCTGTCTTTATCTATTGTCTGGTAAGGTGGGCTGGAGCAACAAGGTGGATGATACTCAGAGCTTGTTGGAATGGGTGTATGTAGTGTGGGTAGGCTTATTATTTCTGGGGGGAGTAGATTCCAAGCTCTTATAACTCTAGGATAGAATGAGTATGCATATGTATTTATGCGTGCATGTATTTGTTTGGATCGATGTTTCGTGTACGGTAGCATGGGACTATACGATGTTGTGGTAGGGTAATGTTCAGGAAGTTGTGTTTTATTTTGTAGAAGAAGGTAAGTTGGTGTTGTAATCGTCTTCTTTCTAGAGTCTGCCAACCAAGTTTGTTTATGAGGCTGGTTACGCTTGTTGTGCGGCGATGGTCATTTAAAGTAAATCTAGCTGCGTTTCTTTGGATTTTTTCAAGGGTATCAATGTTATTTTGTGTATATGGATTCCAGGCTACAGCTCCGTACTCTAATTTTGGCCTTATTAACATATTGTAGACTGTTTCCTTAACTTTAGATGTTGCAAGGTGGGGAGAGGAGGCTAAGTGTTCTAGCGGACTGCCTCCACGAGCTGTGTTTGGCAGGATGGAGGATAACGTTATTAGCACTGAGGTGTTTTCACATATGGCTAAGAACGATATGCTCCATCACCTTGCACAGAATGCATGTCTGGGAATTTGGTCTATAATTTACAGGATCGCTGTTGCTGCCTTTCTTGTATACTGGAGTGACAAGAGCTGTGGTCCAGGCTTGTGGGAATTTGCTGGAGGTATATGATTGCTGGAATATGTGTTGTATTATTGTGGATATTTCTCTGGCAGTCTCCTTTAAAACTTTGCTGGGATTTCATCTGGTCCTGATGCCTTGTTTGGTTTTAGAACTTCAAGCTGTTTTATGATGCCATTTATTCCGATATTAAGTGTTTGGATTGAAGGGAATGGTGATGGGCCTTCTTTAGTTGGGATAGGAAGTGAAAACTGATTTGAAGTGGTAATCTAGTGTGTTTGCTTTGTCGTGATTAGTCGTTTGCATCTTGCCATTTGCTTTTAGTGTTGGGATGCCAAGGTTTTCAGTTTTTGTTTGTTTAATGAAGGACAATAATCGCTTAGGGTTTGTGGTGAGGTTTTCGCCTATGATGTTATTGATGTAGCTGTTGTTGGATTTGGTTATTTCTTTGTTGACTTCTTTTCTAAGGTTCTTGAAGTGTTCCCAGTGTTTGTTTTACTTTGTTTTCTTAGCATTAACATCAGTTTTGTCCCGTTTCCTTTGTAGTCTGATTATGTTTTTTGTGATCCATGGTAAATGCAGTTTTGATTTTGTCATGCGGCTAGAGACAGATTGTTCTATCAGTTGAGTGTAGTTTTGGTGAAAGACATTCCAATTTGTATCAATGTCTAGATTATCAGGATCTCGGGCAAAGTACTTTTGAGCAAGAAGGGTATAGTTTGATTTGAGGGCTTCCCAGTCACCAGTTTTGTCCCGTTTCCTTTGTAGTCTGATTAGGTTTTTTGTGATCCATGGTAAATGCAGTTTTGATTTTGTCATGCGGCTAGAGATAGATTTGTATCAATGTCTAGATTATTAGGATCTCGGGCAAAGTACTTTTGAGCAAGAAGGGTATAGTTTGATTTGAGGGCTTCCCAGTTAGCAGACTTATAGTTGTACACTGTGTGTGGAGGTGTGGTTTTCTTCAAAGGGGTTCATATTTATGTGAAAGAGAACAGCTTCGTGATCGCTCATGCCTGTCACTGTGTTTACGCTGGAGATAAGGCGGGGTTTGATGTAAGTACAAGGTCAAGGATATTTCCAGAGTCTAGTCGGGTCGGTTCATTTACAATATTTGTTAAACCATATTCACTGACTATTTTAAATAGTTTGTTGTGTTTTGTTGCTGTCTGCTGGTTTGTTGCACAGAGGTTTTCCTAGTTGGTGTCTGGTAGGTTTAGGTCTCCGGCAATTATAACTGATGGAGGAAGTTTGCAGCCACGGTAGAGGATAGCCAGGGTTTCATGTAGGGCTTCCAGGGATGTTGTATGATCATTTGGGGGTCTGTAGTAGGATGCCAAATAGATGGCTTTGTTATGAAAGAAGTGTAGTTTAGTCCAGACTATTTCACATGTAGTATTCAGTTAATCTTGGGGGTCTGCAATTATGTCATTTCTCAGTGCTATTAGAACACCATCTCCATGAATGTTGCGGTCCTTTCTGAATGCTTCATAGTTCGTGGGGAGAAAAGAATACGTGTAGATGCTTGAATCAAGTTTGGTTTCCACTAGGAAGAGTAAGTCAGGGTTTGTTGGATGTATTGTTGCCTGAAGTTGGGATACTTTGGCTGTTCTCTTGATACTGTTGCAGTTGATCAGCATGGCTTTTAGTTTAGATTTTGTTTTAGCGTTTGCTCGGTCGGGGGTAGATGTATTTGCTGGATTAGGTGCAAATGTAGGGATTTGGTCATCCATGCTATTTGTGTAGTTACTGCTGTCTGGGAGAGACTGCAGAACTGAGTATTGGTTTGATGTGGTTATGTTGCTTGAGAATAGACATCTGGAATAGTTTGGGAGCCCACAGCAAGAACAAAACCATAGGACACTGTTGTGTTTTAATTGTTCATATGTGGTATCATTTATTTGGACACACGAGGTGTGGTACCAGCAGTCACATTCATCACATTGGATGGCATGGTGGTGTTCATGTACCTCATGAATGCAGGTGCCACATGGGAAGTCTGGCGTGGAGGTTGACATGGAGCCAGGGTTTGGATGAAGGTCCCCTGCTGGGACTAATAGTCCACAAATATAAAGTAAGGACAGGCTGTGAGGTTTAGTTGGCATCGTCTTGTTTTTCTTTGTAACTGTGAATTTGGGGAAGGATGGCAGCTTTCTTGTCAGCAATGTTGAAAATGTTATGAGGTCATCCTCGCTTGTGGAGTTTTGGTAGAGGTATCTATGTATGTTTGCAGCAACAAAGCACAGGGCTATGAGCAGTGTGAAATTCGTGTTGAGGCCGTGGAGTGGATTGGTAAATATAATGCCTTTGGATTAGCTAAAGTCGCATTTAAATAAAATAAAAGTAAAGTAAAACTAAACTGTTTTAAAACAGTGCAAGTGCAGGGTTTGGGCTGGTGCAAACACAAACAGGTAGATGGTAGAGTATATGAATATTAGTAAGTACACAGGCAGGGCATGTTAGTAAGTTCAAGAGATGATAAAATAGAGGGGGATGTTATTACTTACATAGATGTTTCTAATATAGAACTATTTTGATAATGCCTAGTTTATGTGAGTGATATAACTAATAGTTAATGACTCAATGTAATGTACATTTATTTTGTAAGAATGCGTCGATTATTTAAGTTGGTGTGGGGGCGATTTTGGTTTCGCGCGCTCTGCTTATTGTTTACAAATCCGCCATTTTGATTTTAAAGTTTATGATGGTTGTTAGGCAATATAACTTAGTGAACTTTGGACTACTTGATCGCAAATGTATCGATATGTACGTATTGTGATGATGTTACTAATGCATGTATGTAAATTTGGAATGATGGCAGTATTTATAATTTGTGATTTTAACAATAAACGTATGACAATAAAACAAGAATGCACGACACCTGACGCATGCGCACTTCGCACTGATAAATGAACGAGAGAAAAATAAAACATGTAGGCCCACATAAAACGTTATACGTATAACTAATGGCAAGCGTAATCACAATAACGATCCACAATAGGCAAGGCTACTGTATACAAACCATAATGGTATTTAATCAGAAACAACACTCAAAAAGTAAACGTTTTCTCTTTACAGTACTAGTGCTACCACATTGCGATTACCTCAGTCATCACATTTCTCTGGCTAGTAGAAGATCAAATAAGCCATCGGACCATACGAAGACCTCCTTACAACGGTTAAGAAATGCAAACTGAATTAAGTAGTACGGCCACGTCTCATGATCATCTGGCCTTGCAAAGACCATCTTGCAAGATACCGTGAGAGGGGGAGAAGAAGAGGTAGACAGAAAAAGAGGTGGGAAGACAATATCAAAGAGTGGACAGGACTGGAGTTCGCCGACTCCCAGAGAGCTGTGGAGAACAGGGAAACGTGGAGAATGCTGTTTAAAAAGTCGTCAGTGGCCAAGTGGTTTTCATTAAACGTATATACAGTTGCTTTATCCCTGCTCTGCCGGGCGTGTGCATTACCATCTGTGGAGCCTCATTAGCCCTGTGGGGACAGTCGAGTGAGGGCGGAATTATGGTACCTTTCACGTCAGGTAGCCGCACCTTAAAACGGCGGCTTACAGCATTGATCAATCCAAACCACTCAACTCGCACATAAAGCTCCAAGTAGCCGCGTAGACACCATGGCGGTCCACGCCCGGAGAACACCCTCGGTTGGTTGGCTAAACTATGTGCAGATTAGCTACCTTAGGGCAGTGAACTGCAGATGTATAACCTACTAGCGTCGGAAAAGTTGTACGGCGGAGAAGGCATGAATACCATCCTTGTGAAACGACTGGAGTCGAAATATGACATAAATGTCACATCTAGTGTTATTTACTACTTCAGCTTTTTGCAACGGCATCCGGGCGGTTATAGCAAAACCAAACAGATGTTGTTATGGGAAGTTACGCTCAATTATCGTAAGTCATACAGAGACTAGCGGCTAGATCTCGCGATATTCGAGACGACGTATTTTGAAGTGCGCTGGACATTGACCAGTGTCAGCAAAGTGAAAAATCACCACCATGATATCATCGCTTTGGCTGATGAATGCATAAGAGAAATACAAAACATGTAGGCCTACAGAAAATGTTATACGTACAACATATTGGCAAGCAAATTCACAACACGTATCCATAATAGGCTAGATTATTGCATACAAACCATAATTTATATTTTAACCGGAAACGTACGTGCGAAATAACTTGAATACTAATAAATAACTTTACCTTACGAGAGCTACCACCTTGCGAATTACTTCTGTCATCACAATACACTAGGACAATCGACTGCGTAATCGTTGGAAGCAGAGACATGCGGTCGGAACCGGCAGTGCTGGGCCCCAATAATATAGGTGGGGGCTAGAGACAGGATTAACCCTCCCAATATTTAGGGAAGTGGGTGAGAGAGAGAGAGAGAGAGAGAGAGAGAGAGAGAGAGAGAGTCATTTTATTCAGATTGATCATGAGACCTCCACTATAATGAAGATCTACAAGATCGGTGGCGTACGTGCCACCATGACGAATATAGGTACATTATATACGTCTGTCCAACTAGGATTGATAGTATATAACCGTAATAGTTAAATATAATAAGATAATTACCTGGGTACATAAATATAAGTTATTATTATGCAAGAAAACTAATAAACATGTAATTAAAAACAGTAATTAATTTCCAATAACTTTATCACTATCAATTAATATTCACAACAAAACTAACTTATATTACCCTAAATAGCATTGACTACCGCATATTAAACATAACCGATAACGATTATATTTATAGTATAGAATGTCACCTGCATAAATCGTTGCTACACAAATCGTCTGTTTGGCTTGTATATGTAACAATTCTGAATATTATATTATGACACGTATTTGCTAATTATATATTTTTGGATAGTTTATGAAGCCTTGGTAGGAGTGGCTGTTTATTTTTAAAGTACAGTTTTTGGGAGATGGTTTTCTTGAATTGGATCGATACCTGAATTATCCAATACGTTTCGCATTATTGGTGATACGTCTGATACGTCTGAGAATGAAAATTCTTGCTTGTGAGGTGGAGAGTGCAGACGCACCCAAAGCCACTTAGCTTATTTAGTCTACATAACCATGCAATTAGACATGTGACCGGTTACCTACATTAATTAAGCCTTTCGTTTTGCTGTAGTAATCTATCAACTTCGCGGGGGCGCTGTTGATTACACCAGACTGTAGTGTACCAATACGACGATGGCCAATAAAGGGTGTTTAATGACGTTAGCACTATGCGTGCACGCAACCCCCAGCGGCCATATTGGAGTACAAGCGAACCGTTCACAACCGCCTGCATTATGTTTATTCACCGAGCCGCTAAATTGTTTTCTTTGTTGTTGCACCGGGCACTACGGCTTCAAAGGCTTTTGTTAGAGTTCCGTATGTTGTATGTTGACACACTAGATGTGTTGACAAAGCAGAGATATTTAGATAAGACACGAATCGTTGGTAATGTTGATCCGTATTTTTTGCCGAATTCGGCATGGTCTAAGAAGGAAGTATGCTTCCCAGCTGTGTCTTACCCAGACATAGTGAACTACTTGATTTTTAACAAGTCTTTCTACACCATGGAAGACATGAAGGTGTGGAAGAGACAAGAGGCTCACAACCAGCTGACGTCAAGATGGATTAGCGATGTGGCGATTTTTGTGAAAAATGGCTACCCCATTGTACGATCGAAAATAAGGTTGATTTTTAGTTTTGATAAGTAGGTAGGCCCCCTATAAATAATATTACAATAGACTTAGTTTAATGAGAATGACTGCAAAATTAATTGTCATAAAATATGTATGCAATTAGACCTGTGCTCGGTCTTCCACGAAGGAGGTCTGCATCGACAATAGGTTGTTGGCCAGGTCTAGGAGAGCTCTGTTTGCAGCACGATTAACTGTACGCTTGTATCGTGACAAACGTGTTGCTCCTTATGACAGCTTGAGGTTGTCGTAGTCAAGGTGTATGGTGGGCGCCCAGTCACAGTTTGTTGTGTCATACAAACTGGCAGGCTTCCCTGCAAAACAATATATGAAAACATTAAAACATACACTGAGAATATTTAATAAATGTGTAATGTGTATTGAAATTGTTTTAAAGGCCACTGTAACATCGATACACAATAAGAATTGCTTTAGATAAATATGACTAATACAACCATAAACCTCTCTAATACATCCATAAAACTGTCAACAGGCATTTTACTGTTAGTGTTACTCAATGTTATATTTTTCGTTACATTAATAAAAGAGTATCATTCTACGTTTATGAATTTGCTAGTCAATCGGTTAAATATGTTATGGTTGTTAGGGAATTTATGGCATAACACAGCCATTCATAGCATAGGCATAGCCATGGGTGATAGGCAAAGTAATGGCCGGGGCGCATAGGTTAACATTATCACAGACCGGCTGTTAGTTAGACAGGCTGTTAGTTACGTAAGCCTTTCTTAATTTTATGTATGCAACATTTAATAATGTATACGGCCTTAACATTAATCTTACTTACCAGTCACACAGTGCAATGAGCACACACGAGTGTATGGATAGTTGGACAGTTTAATGTCTGACCGGCCTATGTTGGAAAGCCAGACACTCTGTCGTTCCTCCGAAAGTTGTCGAGTTTGTTCCCCCGTGTATGGCGAATTGTGGGCAGTCTGTAGTACGATAAATGATTATCTCTGTCAGCACGTTTGCCGCAAGCAAATACTCCGCAAAAGTTTATCATTCTTCGCGAATAACGGTGCAACGATGAAAAGAAAACGATTTACTGCATCAGTGAACATTCAAGCCTGTTTCTGCTGCAGTGGTCGACTGAAGACTTGGGAAGCTGGAGACTCACTATGACTGAACACAAACGCTTCTTCCCACAGTGTAGATTTGTAACCGGACGAGACACTACGAATGTACTGCTCGGAGAGGCAGCAGAAGTTCCAGCTAGTAGTCAGAGAGGCCATTGCCCCACACATATCTATCGCGACAGTCAACTTGCAAAGAGTGCTGCTTCTGGGCATGGCCGAGCCAGAGGACCATCATCCCTAAACCATTTGTCACCAGCAATCAAGACAGACCAATCCGCGAGCTTACAATATCCAGCAATGAAAGATCTACCATCAGTTGGACCACATGGTGGCCTCAGTATGGCCGCTGGTGGCGCCTCTTGCATACTTTCGTTGACCCTCCAACAGCTGCGAGAGATGATGTTAGAGACCAACAGACTGGAGAGCTTTAGAAACTGGCCGACCTCAGCCTACGCTTGTCCAGAGAACCTTGCCAAGGCCGGCCTCTACTACTTTGACATAGCAGACCATGTCAAGTGCGCTTTCTGCAACGTGACCTTGCGGAACTTGAAACTGGATGACGAGCCAATGGAGGTGCACCGAAACTCGTCTGTGATGTGTCTTTTCATCAAAGATGCCCGGGCTGCAGGGAATGTGTCCATCAAGGAAGAGGAAGTTAACATCCGGCAAGCGTCACACGTATTGTCATCTATGTAAAATTCATACATCATACTCTGTGGTGGTAAGAGTTAACGAACTTGTATTGTTGCGCGGTTGTGTATGTGCGTTGCGTGTGTTTGTGCGTTTGCGTGCATGCGTGTGAATGTGTGCGCGCGCGCGAGAGAGAGAGAGAAGTAACGAGAAGGAAAGGGAAAAATAAATTTATACATTGTTCAGATTTGTGTTTAAATTGTTTGAGGCATAATCTCTGTATTTACCACATGTCTGCAAATGAGATTTTTTTATAATTAAGCACGTGTTTGCGCGGTTGTGTGTGTATGCGTTGTGTGTGTTGGTGTGTTTGCGTGCGTGCGTGTATGTGTGTGTGCGCGCGCGCTTGAGAGAGAGAGAGAAGTAACGAGAGGAAAAGAGAGTAGTTAATTTACACATTGTTCAGATTTGTATTTAAATTGTTTGAGATACAATAAATGTATTTACCACATGTCTACGAATGACATTTTTTTAATTATGCATCTGTTTAATAGTTGAACAATATTTTAAGGACTCATTGAACGTGGACTGTTTTCAGAATGCTGTGGCCAACCCTTCCCCAAGTTTGGGGAAGGGTTGGCCACACAAGAGTGTGAACTACTCTGGAGAGACATCCCGTCTATTGTCGTTCAAGCGAAGACCTCGAAACTCAAACTAAACAGTTGCAGACCAAGCCCGGGCCGGTTTCTGTTCTACAGGTAATTTTCCCCTCTGCTTCCCACTGAGCTGTTTTCTTAGGACCAGTCCTTGGCTTCGGATCAGAACATTGCATTAGACGTGATTTAATCTTCCTGTTTACGTGTGGTCTTCACACATCCGCGTCAACAAACTGTTCTTACGGAAGAAACTAAATAAGGTCTTTATTGGGAACATGTGATTGTATAAGAAATTTAACCGAGCGATAAACCACAATGACAGCTTTATGTAATTATATCTCAAGTCATGGATATGTAGATTGCAGAGCACTACATTTAGTATTATAGTTAAGTCCATTGTAACTTTGCCAGTGTTTGGGCATTGACACCAATGTAAATATCAATTAATCAGAGATCGATATTTGCATGTGATAACTTGGTGCACTCAGCTGATACGCGGAAAGTCCCTCTTCTAACCAAAGACGTGTTTAAATCTTATGAATGTCTTAACCACATCCATGGTTATCTGGCACTCACATCCATGACTGTTATGTTGTTTGCATGCACGGACATGCATGTTACAATAATTAAGCATATAAACAAACACTGTGTATGTGCGTGCGTGCGTACGTGCGAGTTTGTGTAATATCATAAACTCCTAACAGCAGCCTACACAGACCTTAATATGCACATAACGTTGCTATATATATGTGTTCTTTTCTATGTTGTGTGCATCTGTGTCTGCAGGAGCTCGCAGGTTCCCAGTGGAGCCACGGGCCATTCGTGCACGCATGGACACCACCCGAGTGCTCAGTGTTCTCGACATGGGCTTCACGCGAGACTTTGTCTACAAGGTCATCGAGCACCATCTAACCACCACTGGTGAGTGAATTGTCTCCTCCCTCGTGAAACAGTCTCTTTATTGTTCTTTCCCAAGTTGTATTAGGACAAAGACTATCATCTACATCTACGTATGATATTTAGACACCTGTCCAAAAGCATAAGAATTCATTCTATTTGAGGAAGACTAAGCAGTATGCGAACTAACATTTGGCACATACGTGTCTTGCAGGAGATGATTTCCCCAATGCGCAGAGTCTCCTGGAGGCTGTCTTTGCAGCGAAAGAAACTCTCCCTAACAGTTCTTCCCAGACACGGATCACAACTTCAATCGCTACCAAAGTGTATGCGATCGGTTGGAACATTGGTGGCTTTCCGGAAAAACTTAAAACCCATCTATTTCGCCTGCACTACATGCTTTGATGCAAGCACTGCTGCCACATCTAAATGACACTGGTTTCTATTTTATAGTATTGATTGGTTTTTAATTTCATTGTTTGAAATTGTATTTTTACACCCTAATTTATTTATTTTTATTTCTGTATTTATATATATATATATATATATTTATTTTATTTATTTATTTATTATTATTATTTTTAATATTTATTTATTATTTTTTATCTTAGCTTATTTATTTAATTAATTTATATTTTAGCATTTAGTGAACACGTCATTTTAGTATGTGAAGCGCTTTGATTAGTATTTACTTACTTAAAAAGCGCTATATTAAAAAACGGAATTATTATTATTATTATTACCTCATCCGGAGCATCTGAACTGGCTGCAACAGAAGCAGGTGGCTGCGGGGAAACAAAAGCAGCGACTGCAGCAACAGCAACAGCAGCACCAGCAGCGGTTGCAGAAGCACCAGCAGTGTGCAATGTCGCCACAGCTTCAGCAGCAGAAAACCAACCGCAACTGTTAATTCACCACCTAAAGGTAAGCGTCAGATCAATTGGATTCAGAGCTGTAATTGGTTGGCATTGTTTACTACACCTAAACAATAAGGAAGGATAGTTTTTGAGGAAAACTGAGAAATCTGCAATATCCTAACAGAACTTTACCGAGTGTACACATCCAGATCAATGTATAATGTTATATTTTATTAGTCATGTATGACCGTAATGCAAGATTAGCTTGATAATATATCACCTGTGTGTGTGAGTGTGTGTGTGTGTGTGTGTGTATGTTCGCGTGCGTCTGTGTGTGCGTGTGCGTGTACGTGTGCATGTGCGTGTGTGTGTGTGTGTGTGTGCGTGCGTGTGTGTGTGTGTGTATGTGTGTGTGTGTGCGTGTGTGTGCGTGCGTGTGCGTGTGTGTGCGTATGTGTGTGTGCGTGTGTGTGTGAGTGTGCGTGTGTGTGCGTGTGCGCGTGTGCGTGTGTGTGCGTGTGTGTGCGTGTGTGTGCGTGTGTGTGCGTGTGTGTAATCAGCTCTGTACAACTTGCATCATTCCAATGACCTGTTTATACTTCCAGAAAAAATCCAGAAAAGGAGAAAGAAAAATAAGTCTGGCACAAGAAACAACGGAACCACCGGAACTAAGGCATTAGTGTCAGCCGTGGAACCTTCTCTATCTCCCGGTTAGTCTCACAATTCTTCATATTCTTATATCTAGTCAAAGTTGTCAGCCAACAATTGCCAATGTTCTCAAAACTCGAGTAAATGCTATGGCATAATTAAACCTTACATAAATATAACCTAGTAAACGTCAAATCACTGCCATGAACATTTACACAAGGTGAAGACAATTATTTATATAAAGTTTGTACAAGTTGCGAAATGCCTAACTCTACAACGATGGCCCTTCTCGGCCATCATAGTTCTGACTTGTTGACCTGCGAACTATTTGTTGAACTACGTATGCATTAATTATCATTATTTACCTGTGAACTACCTGCTGACCTGGTGGTGTGTTGCGTTGTCGACAGATGTGAAGTCAGAAGTGAAGTCAGATACTACAGGAGAGCAGCGACTGCAGTGCAAGATTTGCATGGACGACTAAGCGAAGATCCTCTTCCTTCCTTGTGGACATCTGTGTAGTTGTGCAAAGTGTGCCCCTGCCCTGCGCAACTGCGCCATCTGCCGGGCTCTCATACGAGGCACAGTGAAGGTGTACTTGTCTTAAAAGATCTACCAGATTTCATGTTGTTCGCTCGACTCGTTTCAGAATAATTGCGAGATAAAATCGAACATCTCATTTATCTGGTACCCACTAATAAAAAGGCACGGGAAAAATTACTCTAATTTGTCATTCCAAGAAATGTTGACACACCAGAAGTCAAGTCAACCTACATGACCTCGACTGGGAGGTAATCATTATGGTGCAGCTGTGGTAACTGCTAATTTATTAAGAAGAATCTACATGTCATTCATATTGGCTACTGTCTGCTGCCTATGCCAAAGGAATGAAATCATTCTATACCTTATCACGTGTGACATGCTGTGGCCTCACAAAACATATATGGTTGTACACAACAGCACTTGTTTAGATTGTACAGCAAGTGTTGCTGGTAAAGCTAGATACAAAAACAAGCTTTGTAAGACCACCTTCTTGATGTGGTGCAATCTCCTCTTGGCTGATATATCCAACCTCTCGGTACTCTAGAGGTTGTCTGTGTATGGTATGGCTTTAGGTCTTCTTCAGTCAATCAACCATTCCTTCTAACACCTCTCTTCGTGTGCCTTCGTGCAGGACTATGATGGAGGTACTTGAATTGGTTCTGGATTTTGTATGTATGGTACATATATGTATATTATATGTGAATGATGCACCTATGAAGCACACTTACGCATGTATTTCGACTTTTTAGTGACCAACTGTATTTTGAATACTGTATTTTGAATAACTGCATTACATTGTATTTCTTACAAACATTTACAAACATTATATAACGCGGTTTTTTTACTTTGTACTCTGGAAATAAAGTGTTCATAAAAGTGTCAAATTTCTTCCCAACTCTTTCCGGAACATAACTTACGAGCAACCAGCGGCACATGGGACGAAATATACAATTAAATTAAATTATTGATATCCATTTGAAAATATATGCATACAGCATTAATTTCAAAAGTTCAAACCGAAAGGGAGAAAGTAGAACAGCATGGCTTATTATATACTATCCCCAACATCAATAAAACATATGGACAATATTAGAGTGCCTCCAAGTTAGCGTACTAACATTATAGATTATAATATAAGGCCTATCGCAATATAAAACTGACTTTGGACACAAACACGCGATCACGTGTATCAGCATTCGCCGACGAGCCTCAACTTCTTAACTGACCTATCCAACCGTAATTGACCCATCCATCACTTGACCTGTTGCCTAGCAAAACCTCCGTCAAGCCATCAGAAAACACATTCCGTTGTATATATTGTTGAAATTCTGCTCACCAAAGTTTTTTTTTTATACAAAAACACAATGCAAAGTTTTTTAAAGAGAACACTGTATGCGGGAATATTTGATTTATGAGATGTCAAGCAGCAATGCAAACGCAGTTCACGTATATAACCGTTATCAACGTTGTTGGCAAAGGCAAAGCTTGACGGAGGTCACGCGCAAAAATTCGATAGTGACGTAGGCAAACCGCGACGTACAGGATACATCAATTCCCGCATACAGTTGTCATTTTAAAAACTTTGTTTTATATGTTTGCCATAAAGAAACACTTTGTGACCAGAATTTCAACAAAATATATGAAGGAATGTCCGAACTCACCACATGTTTTCTGATGGCTTGACGGGAGTTTTACTAGGCAACAGATCACGTGCGTCATCCTGACATAGCATTTCCGAGATTTAAGAAAAATACGTCCACCCACTTCGACATTGTACACACAGCTAGTTGTCAGGTGGAAACTATTGTAATTGTTGCGGTGACGTCGTTACTGATGAGCGGGATGACGCTTAGAACGGTTCACTTCAAAGCGCAACTACGCAGCTTCCGCATCGATGTCGTATAGCACACGCATACGTTGTAGGATCTATGTTGATGATCAGTGACCAACTCCAAAAGAGCAAGATGCTTACAGGCTATAAAAGTGTTGTTGAAAGAAGACAGAAGGTAAATACATATAAAGATATGTCACGTGGTGGCGAATAACAGGCAGCAAGCCAAAATTAACTCACTGTGTCTAATCATGTTTTCAAAGGATTATACGACGATCGGTTGCTTCATACCAACACTGTACACTCATGAAGCTTCAGTAATTGTCGCGATGTAGTTTTTATATATCTACAAAGTGTATGTTATCTATAATGTTAAGTAGTTTTATATATAGTGCGCCTTTGGACAAACGTCAGCCATCCAAGACGCCTACACATTTCGTGGACCAGAAGTGTTCGTAGGCCCGACAAGTGACCTAATTCGGTTGGTTGCAATTACCATGGCTCTTTGTTTCGTGATGTGTCTACCGAATACCACTCGGACTTTGCGCCCAGCCTCTACGGGTGTCACTCCGCGATTACCGGATACATTAGATGCATTGATCAGACGCTTGGGACTATCCGTAACGCACCCAACTTTAAGTGGCAAACGAGGGAGCATTCGCAAACAACGTGTGATTCAAACACGCATTACACACCGTTTCGATGTTGTTCCGCAGGCTGTAAATGCTGCTAATGCCTTATTAATCTGCGTGTCATTAAACACCGTGAACGTGACATTCCACTGACAATATGTTGTCTTAACGCTCGTTCAGTCAAGAACAAAGCTCTGTCGGTGACATATTTTGTTATTTCCTGAGACATCGATGTAATAGCCTTAACTGAGACATGGTTAGGAACCGACACTGATAATCAGGTTATAAACAAACTCGTACGTGCCATCTGGTTACACAATACAACACATATCTCGACCCAGTGAGAAGCGCGGTGGAGGTGTGGCCGAACTCTACAAAAGCGGATTGACCATTAAGACTGTGGATTCTACACGGAATGGCATTTTTACACATATCAAACATATGGACTGTACGGTCATTTCCAATTATGTGAATGTGAGATTGTGAATCGTTTACCGTCCGCCTCCATCTAAGCGAAACGGTTTTAAGAACAGTGTGTTTTTCGACGAGTAAAGTTTATACTTGGACCGCCTTGTTGTCATAACCAACGATGTAATCATACCAGGTGACCTCAGCGTCCACTTTGACAACGTTAACGATGCAGATGCGGTGCGCTTCAATGGTACGTTGGAAGCTCACGGACTGGTACAACACGTGGTGGGACCCACTCACAAGATAGACCAAACTTTGGACGTTGTCATCACCCGGGACATTAGTATCTTGTTGATTAGTCAACAGTTTCTGAGCCATGTCTTGGAGACACAAAGGGTAACCCTTCCGGCGACCATCTGGCTGTGTGTTTTATAATTAACTCAACGAAGCTAGACAGCGTTCGCCAGCTGGTCACTTTCACAGAGGTTCGGGACATTTGTATTCCAGAATTTAAAAAGGATTTAACGCCAATTTTGAACAAACTGATAACGCCTATACTACGGGAATTTAAGCGGTTGTTGACCAACACGCTCCCGTCCAAAGAAAGTTGATAACACTGAGACCAAACGCGCAATGGTATTCAAATTAACTGAACACGCGCGCAGGCGAGCAGAGAGGGTATGGCGGCGAACCAATCTCACCGTTCATCGACAGCTGTTCAGGGAGCAATGCAGTGCAGTTTACAAACTGATGATCAGTGCGATAAAATCGAACATTTCTTTTATCTGGTACCCACTAATACAAAGGCACGGGAAAAATTACTCTAATTTGTTAATCCAAGAATTGTTGACACATCAGAACTCGATTCAACCTACGTGACCTCGACTGGGATGTAATACAGTTCGTAATTGCAGAAGCAACGCAATGCAGCTAACAAACTGTTAACAAAGATCAGTGCGAAGAAAACATTATTTTCTGCAAAGATCGGAGACTGCGGCAAAGATCAGAAACAACTGTTCATATTAACGAGACATTTTATGGGTAACACGTAATCTACCAATCCATGAATCTGCCAAACAGTTAGCGACCACTTTCAGTGACGTTTATATGGACAAAGTCGCAACTATCCGACGTAACATCGATATCTGCAACCCAAGTGACATCTACGAAACAGCATTCGATGATGACGTCAAGTTTGACGGAATCCCGCTTCAAAGGTTTCTGCCAGCCACCCACGATGAGGTGAAACTAATAATCACAAATTCGCCCAACAAGTCATGTGATTTAGACCCGATTCCTACGTGGCTTTTGAGGCAGTGTCTGGATCATTTCGTGCCATTGATTACAGTCATTATCAACAAATCGTTGGTAACGTCAGTGGTACCCGTGTGTTTCAAACCTGCAGCTGTGAGACCATTGCTTAAAAGGCCGGGCTTCGATAAGGAAGTTCTGAAAAATTATCGGCCTGTGTCAAACCTACCATACGTGTCGAAACTTCTCAAGATAGTGGTTGAATACCGTTCGAAAGATCACCTGGACATCAACAATCTACACGATATTCATCAACCGGCGTACCGAAATAATTACTCAACCGAGACAGCGAAAATGAAAGTCCAGAACGACAATGCAGAAGCTCTTGATAAAAAACGTGTAGTTGTCTTGGTCATGCTGGATCTGTCCACTGTGTTTGACGTCATCGACCATGATATAATGCTAAAGCGTTTTCAACACTCATTTGGTGTTACTGCAAGAAGCCCTAGATTGGATGCAATCCTACATTAGCGGCAGAACGCAGTATGTCTCGGTTGACCCCGCAACTTCGTTTAACGCACATCTATGGTGCCACAAGGATCTGTGTTGGGACCGAAACTGTACTAAATATAAATCAATCAATCAATCAATCAATCAATCAATCATTACAACTTTAATCATCCCTGTAAGGGTAATTACAGTGTCGTTTGAACGGGCACAGTGTATACAAATATATATATATATATATATTAAAATATAACATTGGTAACATCGTATTACTGGCACACTTCATCATGGTCACAAAAGAATAATTTATCACATGAACACATGGAGTGCATTTCTTCACACTGTAACTGCTAGATACGTAGAACATACACACACTACATTCATTTCACATCGTTAAAAAGACTGATTGCAACAGGAATAAAAGATAGTTTCTTACGGTTTGTTTTGCACAAGGGGCACCTAAAACGGCGGCCCGACGGCAGAGTCTCAAATATGGGATATAGAGCATGACTATCATTGGCTAAAATAGAGCGTGCCTTCCTAAGCATCTGTTGTTCACAAACTGAGTGATGTCTCTCTGAGTTTCTCCAATTATTTTGGAGCTGACACGTACACACTTCTGTAAACTGTTCTTGTTTTTAACACTCATACCAGCAGATAAACGAAAAGCAAAGAACACTCTCAATAAAAGACTTGTAAAACAGGTTTAAAATTGTTTTATCAATAGAAAATGAGTTCAATTTTCTAAGAAAGTACAGGCGCAAATTTCATAAAAACCTGTCTGCGTGAGCACTTCTACAACTGTCAGTGTACAATATGTATAGGAGGGGTGAGAGACAACAACCCTGAGGAGAGCCCGTGTGTGTCAACCTCATGTCAGAAAACTTCCTATTCACAAAAAACATACTGGGGACGACACGACACAAAATCAACAAGCTGGTTTCCAAGATTAAAATCAGAAATGAGTATATGGGTTAAGATATGAGGCTGCATCAAATTAAAAGCCGATGAGAAGTCGGCGAAGAGAATCCTGGCATGTGCAGTTGGCTTCTCAAGGTTTGTCCAGAATGAATAACTTCCCATCTTCAACACCTATTCCAGCCCGGTACGCAAACTGGAGTGGGTCTAATATACACTAAACCAGTTGGAGATATAGTGAATGAATATAATATTCGTTACCACTGTTACAGACACACCAATATATTTATCCATCAAATCTGACAAGAACTGGGCCAGTGAAAGGTCAGCCATTGAAGCCTGTGTGGCGGATGTTGGCGGATGTATAAATAGAAACATGTTAAAACTGAACCAAGAAAAAACGAACTCATGGCGCATACAGAACTGCGCTGCTCGTCTAATCACCAGGACACGCAAGAGCGAACACATGGCGCCTGTGTTGCGTGAGCTACATTTGGCTGCCAATTAAATACTAGCTCCGCTTTGAGGTCAACACTTGTACGGATAAAGTGTACAACGGATTGGCACCGGCATACATGAGTAACATTGTGCAGAAACATCAACCAACTCGTACCTTAAGATCAACAGAAAAGTCACTTCTCATCGTACCTGTGCTACGGACTGTAACTTACGGTGAACGTTGTTTCAGCCGACACGCGGCCATACTGTGGAACGAATTGCCTGAGAACATAAAAAAACTGAACACTCAGCTCTTTCAAGAGACACTAAAACACATCTCTTTAAACTGGCGTACGACTGACGTGATCGTATCTCGCTCTCGTTTTAATGACATTGCTATATTCTAGTGATTTACTCGTAATGTTTTATTCATGTGTGTATTATAAAATGTATATTATGTACAACTTGTATTTAATGTTTAACACAGGGATTTGAACCGGTGCGATTCTAACCGGTACAAGTGGCACTTGTACAAATGCCTGCGTAAGCACTACAGTTAAACCGGTCGCGGTGGCCGCTGCAACTCTCTGGAACACTCTACCTAATTACATTAAATCTTCGGACACTCTTGGCAGTTTTAAATGTCAACTAAAAACACATGTATTTAGAAGATCATTGTAGACGAATGCTAGTAGCTTGTTTGTGACTTTTCTCAGTGACCCAGTGGACTTATTTATATTAGTAATATTTTAGAACTATTTCTTTGATTTTATATTGCTATATTTTAGTGATTAATGTATGCATTATAATTTATTAGTTATGTTATATGGCACTGTATTTATTTTAAATTAACGTCTTACAACCATATTCCAATTATTTTGTTGCCTTTTACTTAATTTATTTATTAATATTTTTTATTACTATTGTATGGTACAATTTTTAGTTTAAATGACTGTCTTAGTACTAGTATTTGAGTTTATTGATCATGACGCATGATGTATTGTAATGCTCCACGAACACATATGCGCCATAACAAATTAAATATAATATTATTATTATTATACGTTGTACCTGTTAAGAATGCGCGCGTACACACAACTTACGTAAGAGACTGTGCCGCAGAACAATGACCCATACGACAAAGAACGTCTCAGTTGCATAATCATGTTGATTAAATAAGCCGGTTCTACACATAACTAATAGCTTTGCTAATGATCTATGTGAAATTATTTTTAGTTGTGTGCAACCATGATTATTAACACTTTGGAGTTTAATAAAAAAAAATTGGTTTTATGAAAATTTAAATATGGTGCAGTAGTACAGCGGCTAAGGGATATGATTGTGTACTTTTTGACAAAAGCATGAAAATGGGCACACATGTAGATTATGATATATAGATTAATTTCAAGCTAAGAACCCATCGTTGTCGACATGGCACCTATCCGCAATCTTGATTTTCAAAATGGCCGCCACGGAAATCCCTTATCCAGATATATAAGCTTCTAAACAACATAAAGACACGTTCTTTGTGTCTAAACCAACGTTTTCGCTGCGTTCCAATAGGCTCGTGATGATCGTAATCACCACTCGTGTTCTCCACCACGCCCACCAGCAGTGCGTTTCACTGTTTCGGTGATTGCACGTAGTGCGCATGCGCAGGTATTGTTAGTTACGTAGCAAATATGTTTTCTGTACGAGATAGTTGACCGAAATAAACAAGGACATTTTTGAACATTGTTGAGTAGTGGTCCTTGTCTGACCTGTTAATTATGATGGACGAACACACCTTCAGCAGACACATGCGTCTCAACAATGTCCAGTTCAACCGCTTTGTGAACTTTCTTCTTGAAACAGGCCACGAATACCCATTGAGAAGAAAGCTCTCGTAGTATTGTAATACATGGCAAACACAAACACTTTTGGCGAAATTTCGGACAAATTCAACATATCACAGAGCACAGCACATCGAATGATAGCAAAGATACTACAGCACATTCCCCACTTTTCATCTCAACACATCCTTTGACCGAACAGTATTCAGAAACAACACAGCGCAAACATATTCTCATCTTGTGGTATCTCAAACATCATTGGTGCAACAGATGGATGCCAAATGAGAATTTCTCGCCCGCAACGCCATGGCGATGACTATATGAACAGAGCGGGTTATTATTCTTTTCTTCTACAAGGTATCTGTGATGAGAGTGCCAAATTCATCGATATGTTTGTTGCCCCCCCCCCTCCCCCCTCCCCCTCCTCGCAGTGGATATGATTCAGTGTGATGAACATCCAAATGGATGTCCAAGATTTGGTGAAAATAATCAGTAAATAGGAAGTCAATGAACATTCTGAATATACCTCATTTGTCTGAATCTACATTTGAAATGTACCACTTCTTCCACTACATATGTCTTATTTCTTACTTTAAATGATCTTTGTAGTAGTGTGTGTATTTGTATGCGATGGTTAACATTTCATAACAGAACAATCAAATATGCTTTGACCTTCAGGGATTTATATGTATTCACTTTGTAAATTAGTATTTCAATGGTTCCTAAAGCCTATATCAATCTTTGTTTCATTGTCAGTGAACAGTTGCCAACTTCCACATGTCTGTTTCTATGTTCATTGAATTTCTTAAACCACTGGCATTTCATCAACAATATTTGAGTGTTGTTTTTATATAAACAAATTACTTTGTATATATTTTAAAAATATATTTTGTTGATTTTCTTGAAGTATTCTATCTTATGTTAGATAATGCAGTGGTGATAAATTCATCATATGACACTTAAGTAAGCGATTGGTTTGAATTTGTCAAGGGTGTTTGTAAATGATTTAAATTTGACTGTAGTTAAAACTTTAAAACTAGTGACATATTAAGTAAATTATTGTCACATTTAATATTAATGTAATTCCTCTGTGCATAAAATGTACTACAGTTGTATACATGTTAAACAGTATTACTGTTCATGTTATGAAGTATCTACATTTCAATGTAGTGCCATGTTAACATTGTAATTTTCAAATATATTGTAATTTTCAGACCTCTGTATAATGTAGTGTATTTGGTGTATAGGTGTTCAGAAATTATACTTTTTTTCTTATGGACAATTATAGATATGTTTACACAATACTTAGGAATTGATGTGTGCTTCACAATCTTACAAGTATAATACTACAAAACCTGGATTATTTCATGTTAAGATACTTTGGGACAAGTCTTTATGTCATAGACATGTCGACTTAGATGTTACGTTCACACTGCATGAACAGTGAACACGGGCACGGGTGGTTTGTTTGTAAAAAAACACAATGATAGTTACCAGAGAGGAAATTACATATTACTGAATGTCACAATAAAATATTTGCACTAATTTGCAGACATAAATTCACACTGTGTACTGTATTAGTGTGTATCTCCACTTCTTTATTTATGAACCAGAACTGGTATCATTATGAAAACAACACTATCCAATCACTGTATAATATGTAAAATAAAATAAAAACAATTGTAATGAAAATCTGTTATGTCACATGTAATATTTAATTAATGTCATTCACATGAACTTTCTCCTTCATAATACAATATATGTGTGTTTAGCATGTAAAACTACATTTTATAATGTTGATGTAGAAAAATCACCATCTACTTCTTGTTCAGAAGAGCCATGAACATGCGTTCAAAGGATTCCTGGGCGCTCTTCGTTTCCTCAAGCAGCTGTTGTTGGCGACGCTCTGCTGAAGCATCACTCTCTTTTAGATACTGCAGCATCACTCTCTTTTATATACTACAGCATCACTCTCTTTTAGATACTGCAGCATCACTCTCTTTTAGATACTGCAGCATCACTCTCTTTTAGATACTACAGCATCACTCTCTTTTAGATACTGAAGCATCACTCTCTTTTAGTTACTGCAGCATCACTCTCTTTTAGATACTGAAGCATCACTCTCTTTTAGATACTGCAGCATCACTCTCTTTTAGATACTGCAGCATCACTCTCTTTTAGATACTGCAGAGCATCTCCTTTTCTGCTGCCCCTTTTCTTTTTTCGGCTGCTAGGCGGATTGCACTGTGGACCAGCTTCTTTAGTCATTTCCTCTTTCGCCACCTCTTGTGGTCGATGGATGGTGACCCCCATCGGCAGTCCCAGTCACAGGAAAATCTATGTCATGGCGACCACCGATGAGGTCATCCATCTCATTGAAGAACTGAAAGCGCATATGCGCTTTGATAGTACTCTTATTGTTATCAATAACGTTCTTGTAACCATCAACAAGAGTCTGCCAGTAGCGGGGGACCTTTGGGATAACTTAAAGCATGGGCAGTATAATTTGGCATTCATAGATTGTTGGAGGTATTATTACAATGATCGGAAAATTAATCTATGGGTAATCTTTTAATTAAATGGCCCTATTTAGTTGTCCTTCTACTAACCGTAGCCTTATCTTTATGTCTCACAATAGAGAATACATACAATGTGGATGCTGCTAATAATGTAGGTCACTTCTGTTAACGAACGAATGGATGTGATATGTCACACATGACAGCTAGTTACCAAAGCATTGTGGCATTTGGCTGATGCCAAACTATATATGGGTTTTAATATATGACAGCAGAGTCACCCGCACGCAACAATGGTAATTAAGTGCAAGCACACATGCACGCACGCACACAAACACACACGCACACACACACACACACACACACACGCATTCAAGTGATTTATTATCAACCTAATCTTGCATTACGGTCATACATGACTAATGCATATTATACATTGATCTGGATCTGTACACTCGGTAAAGTTCTCTAATGCTAGGCACACACCAGCCGATTTTCGACACACACCAACCGACTAGTCGGCGTAAAAACCGTCGGCCAACGACAGTCGGTTGGTGTGTGCCGAATTTAAGCCCGACGGTCGGCCTTATAGCGCCAACTAACGCCGATTCGAATGTTGAATCGGCGGTCGGCGTTAATCGGCAGTCGGCGTTAGATAAGGAGGTATTCGGTGACAAGTCGGCGCATATCCGATGACGAGTCGGCTGGTGTGTGCAGGTTTTTTGTCATAACACGACGGTCGGCGGTAACTTGGCCAATAAGAAATCATAGCGTTACGGCATTGTTGGCAAGGCGCTTGGCTGGCTGTAATCCTATCTGCAGGGCCGGACCCAGCGTGTGGTCATTCGTGATGCGTCATCGAATACAACTTGCGTGACATCGGGTGTCCCACAGGGTTCGGTGCTTGGTCCTTTGTTATTCTCGTTGTACGTACAACCCTTTGGCGACATAATCAGGGCGCATGGACTTTGTTTTCATCATTATGCGGATGATCTGCAATTGTACTGCCATTTTGACCTCACTGCGACTGCGTTGGCTGCTACTCTGCGACGTATGGAAGAGTGTCTAGATATTGTAAATCAGTGGATGACATCAAACTACATGTGCATGAACAACAATAAAACGAAATATCTTCCCGTAGTGCCAAAAACTGCCGCTGCGCTTATTGACGACAGTGTGATACGCGTAGGAGATGTTACGATTATTGCCTCAAGATGTGTTCGTAACATTGGTGTCGTTATGGATCGCCACCTCGATTTTAAGAAGCAAGTTTCAAACATCGTCAGTGTGTGCTCATTTCACCTGCGCCATATTAATCAGATGAGTCGTTTTCTCCCAAAGACGACAAAGGAACGTGTCGTCAACGCATCACGGCTTGATTACTGCAATTCACTTCTATACGGCACTTCTGTCAACAACATCGCTCGACTGTAGAGAATGCACAACTCTGCTGCTAGGTTGATCCTACGCCGCCCACGGAGTGACAGCGCCATACCTCTGTTGTGCATTCTTCACTGGTTGCCTGTAGCACACAGAATCGACTTTATGCTATTAGTGTTTGCATATAAAGCTGTGCATGACGATGTCCCGAAATATGTATGCGACCTTGTATGCCCATACAAACCAACAAGAGCCCTGCGCTCTACCAACAATAACAAGCTAACAGTCCTGCGGACTTATGTCAAAGCTGGGGACAGTTCGTTTGCGGTCACCGCGGCGACTTTGTTGAACACTTTGCCTAATGACATTAAAACGTCTGATTGTCTCTCTACTTTCAAGGCACACTTAAAGACTCATTTTTTTCGACTCTCGTTCTTGTCCAATGTGGCATAGTTTAGTCTCTGCATTGATTTGTTTTATATCTCTTATGTATTAATTAACCTATTTATATATTTATTTTATACCTAGATATACATTAGTTCAGTTAAATGAATTAACAGTGTCTTATTTCTATATAGAACTGAAGCAATGATCATTATTTTTGTATATTTATTTAATTACTGTATTTATTTGTATTTTACTAATATTAATTTTTATAAGAATTTCTTTTAGAAAATGCATGTTTATTTAGCCATCATTATTACCTATATCTGAGTTCTACATGTTGTAAAGCGCCACGAACAATTTATAACTGGATCTGGCGCTATATTAAATAAAATGTATTATTATTATTATTAATTAATGCACTTAATGAGTCAAATTGGACAGGAAGATATATTGGCTATGATATAACACACACACACACACACACACACACACACACACACACACACACACACACACACACACACACACACACACACACACACACACACACACACACACACATAGTGGCATATTAAGGCTCTATTTCACACAATGCCTTTCTTAATGCAGTATTACTATTAACAACGTATTGCGTTATCATCCGTGGATCATCGTTATTGACCGTGGCCCCCTTTTAAAAAACACTCTTGAAACAAAGTATCCCGCAATAGTATAGCTCATGCGTCATGGCATGTGGTCGTCATCGAGAGACACATATAACATCAAGTTCGAGCACTATCACGCATAAATAACACGTGTATGACTGTTACGGTAGATCAGAAAAGTCTAGCAAAAACAATCTACATGCAGCAAAACAGTCATAAATCAGGAAACATATTTACTTAGTGCGATCTTTCGTATAATACACATTAACAAAATGGTGAACGTCGTGTAGTTTCTCCGATATAGAGGCTACTCAAAAGCACTCAAAACAGTACTGCCGTCTCGCGGATCGGACGATAACTATAATCGGACGGTAACTTGATGCTTTTCCCGGGCCATATCTTACAAAGAAAATATTTTGGGCAAGTTCAAATGACTACTCTGATAGCCAGAAAACTGTTCTTGAGTGGGAATAAAAACCTCCTACTATTCTTCACAAGTTTGTGTTAAAAAGAAAGAAAAAGGGCCCCGGATGATACCGGGAAAAACTTCCCCAAACCTGAGACGGCGGAAAAAAAGACAATAAAAAAAAATTAAAAAAATGTACATCTAAAAACAGCAGTGCATATTGGTACTACACACGTTAGGATATATCTACAGCTAGATATATGTACATGTTATCGGTTAATAATTTTACATGAATATGCCATTACGAAAAGTGGTCCTCGGACGGTAACATCAATATTCCCCATGACCAATATATTGTCGAAAAATCAAGTTATTTGCAAATTGCTTTAATCACAAGGCAGTAACAACATAGACACATGTGGTGTTCTAATGAATTAATAAACACGGTGCATATTCATTGTTTACGATGATTACAAACCGATGAAAAAAAATATAGAGGTCAACATTTTTGTAAAAAAAAATGGCCAGAAACGACCAGTTTATCAGCTTTAGTTCCAAAAGTTTTCAAACCAGAAAAAAACAAAATATATATCTCCCGAAAGGTATCATCAAGCCGGACAAAACAGCATATCTTTATACTTTTAATCACATAATTACTCAAGATACATGTCTAAACATGCCGCGTACTCAGTTCGTTGGATTTGACCATATATATATATATATATATATATATATATACTATATTATATATATATAGTGTGTGTGCGTGCGTACGTGCGTACGTACGTTTGGAGTGCGTGTGCCTAATTGTTAGCGTGTGTCTGTCCGCGTGCGCCTGAGTGTGTGTGCGCGCGCGCGCATACGTTTGAGTGTGCGTATGGGTGTGTGTGTGTGTGTGTGCGTGTGTGTGTGTGTGTGTGTGTGTGTGTGTGTGTGTGTGTGTGTGTGTGTGTGTGTGTGTGTGTGTGTGTGTGTGTTTGTGGTATTTGGCATTCGTTTTTAAACACCATTTATTTTAATAATATATTTTTGAGCAAATTCAGTTCACCATGTGTAAAATGAAACGTTTGAATTTGTTGAAATCATCAAGCGTGCGAAATATGTTTGTTTGCGCGTTTTAGGGTTACGTTTGTTTGAGCAGAACAATTCTTATGTGATCGCCGTAGTCTGCGTAAAGCAAGGTACATTTTTAAACGTCTGATTAGCCGTCTAATTTTTGCATCCTCGCCTTTTAGGACAACGCTTTAAATTCTAGGCGCGTCTGGAGAAAACGAGCGGGAATAACCATAATGTGCGGTTCGTGAACGATCACTCCCGTTCCGCTGAGTCACATTAAAACACCGATATCATGGCAATTTAAATTATAAATGCAGATTTGTTTCGTATGCAGTTCCTTGTGCTTTGCAATGCTCAATTATTCCATTTTCACAGCAGCAATATTCGATTATTAGCCACACGATGTTTCTTAGTTTAAAAAAGTAGGTATATCTGTACAGAAGCCGATCGATTCAAATTTTAAGTTTGATTCAGAGCGAACCTACTGTGAGTATTCCTGTTACTGTGGATGAACATCGCGAGATTAACTCGTAATGGTACCTCCAGTGAACGGTCGGACAATTAGACAAACGTTTTATATATTCGAGGTAATAACCAACAACCTGTGCTGGGGCAACTCAGCTTTGATACGAGTTATTCAGTTGATTTCGTCTTTGGGTAACAGGATTCGGTATATAAAACGCGTTGTTCGTTCCGGTGCTCCTCACGGTCAGAGGTAGTTTTAAGCCAGAACGCCTGATTTTTGTTGATCGTCGTGACGTTTAATGTCGCGATGGAACGTATGTGTGAGTGACGGGGTGACCTACGTCAAGGACGTGGTGAAACATCAGAAATATGATAACATAGTGACTTCGCCGGTATGTTGGGGTCCAACTAAATGGAGTTGATGTAATACTACTCCTCTATGCACAGAGCCATATTGTCGCTTTGACGTTATTTACTGAATATGTTCGTGTCACGAAACATTTGTTCCTATAGGTCTACCTACATCTGTATGTTTTTAAACATGCGAACTGTGTAAATTAACGTGCCAGACGTTGTTTCAAATTGACGTGCTGCCACACATTTTAATGTTTCACGCCAACAAACACCTGCATGCAGGCAAAGGGAATGACAGTTGTTTTGTTTCCATTCTTGTTCATGGTAAGTTGTCCAACTGCCTACATCGCCCAATAAAATACTAAGAACACATGCACGATACACTTCAGATGTTGCTTGCACTGTCAGACCGATGTTGGAGAGTTCGTACTCTTTGTGAAAGTTGTTTAAATAATGTTGCAGCTTTGCCTAATGACGTGTTTAGTCCCTTGTCAAGTGTGATTTTTATATATGGTGGCACCTATGTATTGTAGACGTTTTCCACAGTTTCGAGGGTTTCATTATTAAACACCAGTAATTCAAAATAAAATACTGCCGGTGGTTGGCTGAGTGATGCCATATAACTGGTTGTAGTCGGGTGGGACGGAAGCTGTTGAAGGCTGGAAGCATCCCTCTGCTTCCTCATTACCACCTGAAAACAACACCATAAACACATTGAAATAAATGTATTCTGCAAGACAATGGGTTTGTTCCAACGAAACATTTTGTTCGCGATCATTCGTATTAATATTTAAAACCAACTCATATGTGTTTCATAGGTTGTCCGCGCATTTGTATGGGATCTACCATGTGCTAATATCATAACCAAGAAAGACTGTAAATAACAGATCATCACTTTTCAGATAGGCCGAATTTTAATTGTTTTATTGAATATGCAAACGTGCGAACTGTAAAGTTGATTATATTGTTTATAAAGTAAAGGTCTTAACGTCGTATTAAACATTCCTTGCGTTTGTGTGCGTTTGAGCGAGGCTGTCTTTATAAACGGCATACGGCCAGAATATCAAAACACCGACTTTCGCATATTCTCGCTTAACCGACTCTCACCTGGCTGCGTTACTTTGCCAGGAAGATAGTCTCAGAATCGCGTTTTCACTGCCCACTTGTTGACAGCCATGAGAGCTGCCACCTAGTGAATATGCATGCTATAAAAAGGCACTAAACTACTAAAAACGTTTAATTTATGTCGGTTTGTTTTGTGTGTACTATGTTTCAATATAAGTTTAATGTTAAATAGTTGTTATAGTATAGTATTATCTAATAAAGATAAAAGTGTATCCTTATTTAATTTGTTATTTCATAGTTGGCCTGAGAGCCAATCATCGTCTCTACCAGAATCTGGGGTAAAGCCTCCTACCGATAACATTGGCAGGACCTAAATATTCCAGGCCGTAGTGAGGGGGCAATGCTGCCACCTCACGGCGCCTGGATAATCGAGGCTAACTTTCGCATTTACCAATCAAAAGCAAAGCAGCAGACGTAGATAATCATGCACTATTCAGTTCGCTGATGGGTAACGCCAGATGCAAGGTATCGTGATACTGCATTTGTGGATGACACAAATGTGTTTAGATCGGGTAAACATGATGAATATAAAGTCCATCTACAATATTATAAAAACAAATTGGTCAAATGGTCTGACAAATTGCAGGTGTTATTAAACAAATAAACTCATGTAAGTGCACGCACATGCAATGCATTCGCTCGTTCGCAAGTGCGTTCTTTTTCTGCGTTTGGTAAACACAATGTCATCTACTACGATTGCTTGCTTGTTAAAATTGTAGTATAATACAGTATATTTGGCTTTAACAAAGATATATTAATAATATAGAATGGTTTGGGCTCGTTTATCGGTCACCTTTAATTTAAATCACCTACGTGCGCAACCATGATTACGTTGTCAATTTGGCAAAGAACTATACATCGATATCTACGCCGTACAGAGCAAATATTTATACACTCAGGTTAAGGCATATTTCATTTTCCAGTTTTTAGTATACTGCAAATCAGTGTAATTATTTATGCTGATCAATAATTAGTCATAGACATCTCTGCGTTTAGTACAATGTTGGCGAGACCAGGACAGCTTCACAAAGATAATTAGTTCATAATGAAAATTCACTAGTAAATGTAATCCGTTGTTAAATTTATGTTTTTTTCATAATGTACAAACCGCCCCCGTCACTGAGTTTTCTATATCCAAGATCACTGATACGGAGCGAAATCGGGGTCATGAGTTCGTGCAACGGCCGCGTGCTTTGTGGCAATACAAGATTATCTCAAGACTAACCTATCACGAATACTGTGGATTCTGTTCTGATGGCGTAGGAGACATCGGCCTCCTGGAATGGACACAACAAATCACATTAATATGTTACTGGCAGTCACGACCATACACATACGCGCGAACGCATGCTCTCGCACACATACACACACATATGCATGTATACATTCGCATACGTACGCACAGAGAGCGAGACAGAGAGGGGGGAGAGAGTGAGAAAGATAGAGGGAGAGACTCGCACACGCTCACGCTCACCCGCACACGCACACGCACAAACACATACACACATACCACGCACACACACGCACGCACACACACACATACGTGATCGGTGGTCACCGATAAATATCTATGATCATATATATTAATAATACTAATACATTAAATTTATTATAGCGCCAGATCCACAATTGTTCGTTGCGCTTTACAATACATCATACGTCATGATTATTAAACTCAAATATTAGTACTAAGAGTCATTTAAACTAAAAATTGTGCCATACAATAATAATACAAATATTAATAAATAAATTAAGTAAAGGGCAACAAAGTAATTGGATTATGGTAGTAAAATGTTAACATAAAATATACACTGTACAATATAACATAATTAATACATTATAATGCATAAATTAATCACTAAAATATAGCAGTATAAAATCAAATAAATAAATAGATAGTTATAAAACATAACTAATATAAATAAATCCACTGGATCACTGAGGAAAGTCACAAACGAGCTACTAGTGTTCGTCTACATTCATATTCTGAATAAATGTGTTTTATTTGACATTTAAAACTTCCAAGAGTTTCCAAAAATGTAATGTAATTAGGCGGTGTGTTCTGGAGAGTTGCAGCAGCCACCGCGAACGATCTGTCACCAGCTTTGACGCGAGTACGCATTACGGACAACATGTTGTTGTCAGCAGACCGCAGTGGTCTAGCAGGTCTGTAAGGATACACGAGATCACGCACGTAGACGGGCGCACTTTCATGCATTGCCTTGTACGTGAACACCAATATTTTGAACTCGATTCTGTGAGCAACGGGTAACCAGTGCAGATCATACAACAGCGGCGTAGCACAATCACTCCGCGGGCGACGCAATATCAGACGATCGGCCGAGTTGTGAATTCGTTGCAGACGAGCGATGTTGTTTGCAGATGTTCCGTATATGAATTGCAACAGTGCAGTCGCGATGTTATCATGGCGTTGACTATGCGTTCTTTCGGTGTTTTAGGTAAAAATCGGCTGATTTTATTAATGTGGCGTAGATAGAATGCGCACATACTAACAGTTTGTGATACCTGTTTGTTCATGTTCAGATGACTGTCCACGTAGACGCCGAGATTTCGGACATAAATAAATAAATAAATAAATAAAAAGTACTTATATAGAGCCCAATCAATTAAAATTGCCCTCGGGCGCTTTACATACATGCACACGTATATAATAGTATTTTACATAAAAAGAAATGCTAACTAAGAAATAAATATGTAAAAAATATAACATTACCTTAAATATAGTTACTAAAAAAGAGAGATCATTAAAAAAACGTTTAAATAAATTAAGACATTCTTAAAAACTACTATAAATACATTTATTTATACAAGAAGAATAACCATAAATATGTTAAGAAACTAATAAAACAAAAACTATATTTATCAATAGAAAGCACATAAAATGTCCTCGTCAGTGAATTATAAAAACGCTTGTTTAAAAAGGTGTGTCTTCAAAAGTGTTTTAAACACTTGTAATGATGTTGCTGTCCTGAGTGTAGGAGGCAAATTGTTCCATAGAACCGCCGAGCAAACCGTGAAACGGTGATCACCATGAGTAACAGTTTGTGAGGCCGGTACGAGCTAAAGGCGAGGCTGCGAGGTAGATCGTAGAGTTCGGTTGATGGTACGGTAGCCAATTAACTCACTTATGTAGTCCGGCGCTAGACCATTCAAGGCACAATACGTAAACACCAGCATTTTGTAGGTCGTATATCGTGAAGCTCAATCGTACAGTCGCCAATACATATTACGCTGTCATCCACAGGTGCAGCGGCCGACTTAGGCACCTATGGAATGTACACGGTCTAGCTGTCATTCATGCACCAGTAATTCCGCGCCATCCAATGTTTTATGTCATCCAGGCATGCTTCCATTCGACGTAAAACAGTAGCGTAAGCGGTTGTACTGAGATCAAAGTGGGAGTAGAGTTTTAAAACATCAGCGTAGTGATGGTAGCAAAGGCCATGTTTTCTTATGATATCGCCAATTGGTTGCACATACAACGAGAAGAGCAGTGGGCCTACGACGGAGCATTGCGGGACACCTGACGTCAGAGGAGTTGTACCCGAAAATGTGTCACAAATTCCGACGCGCTTTGTCTGTCCCTGCAGTAACGAGACCACCCAGTCTAATGCTTTGTCAATTTAGCCGTAGCGCAATCGTAGTCGTCGATTGATCAATTAAGATGGCATGGTTAATTGTCTCAAAAGCTGCACTAAAAACCAGTTATGTGCCCTGTTTGTTGTCGACGGCAGATTTCATTGCAATGGTAACGCTTAGTAAAGCAGTTTCCGTCGAATGGTGTTTTTGATAGGCCGATTGGTAGCAATCATTCTTTCCATGATCAGTGACGTGTGTGGATATTGTACGCGTCACTACTTTATCAACTACTTTAGACAAATGTGTGAGATAACTCACTGGACGATAGTTATCCAAAACGTCTTTGTTGAGCGATGGCTTCGTCAACAAAGGACGGACAAGACCGGTGGCATTGTCTTTTAGCTGGTTAGCAGGTAGAGGATCTAGCAAGAAAGTTTTGTTCGTGGTACCAAAAATTGTTGTGATTTCTTCTGCTGTTGGTATATGAAAGACATGTATAGGATCTGCAAAACATTGCTTTTCATTACATATTGCCATATCAGTTGAAGTGTAACGTTGTAAGTTTGACAGCAGTTTATTGATTTTGTCACTAAATAAAGTAAACAAATAGTTCGCATCCTTCCACTGCCGGGATGAAATCCTGATGTAGCTGAAAATTGTGACCACCAAGAGATCTCACCAGACGAAACATATTGTAGTTGCTAGCGTTTTTTAAACGATCCTAGAAAATAATGTTTTCTCTCCAGTAGCAAGGCATTGCAGTCATCCCGTGACGTGACGTACGACTGGCGATGAATTTCAAGTTTTTTTTTTTTCCCAAAGATTTTCCAGTTTCTGTTTCTTTTAACGGGCATCGTCAATGTCGGCGTCGTACCATGGGTGGGTCAAGTTGTTTCGTGTGCGTACGGTGCGCTACGGAAAGTGTTTATCCAGACACTTCGTTAGGTTGGTGTTGTACGTAGCGACCAATTCACCCACTTTAATTTCGTCTCTCAGTGCACACTTATCAGTGTCCCGAAAGTTACATTTTGCAGTCGTTGATACCACAACAGGTGGCTCCAGGGCGTTTTCTTCGACGCAGAGATGAGGTTGTTGTTACTATTACTGACGACAAAAGTAAAAGTCAATATAAAAGTCGATAAAACTGAAGATCCACGGCACGAACGACTCGCAAATGTCCCGCATATATTCTTTGAAGTTCACAATTCAGTATATAGAAACACGTACACTTTATACAATTCAAACCAATGAAATTTTGACTACTTTACACGTAGAGCCCGGGAGCAGCCACTCACTGCAGCGCATCAACTGGTAGACATTTATTAAGATAAAAAAACATGTGTTTACTGTATAACGTTCTAGCATATTACACGTGGCAATGAGTTGTATTAGAGGAAGAAGACGTGTAATACTTACCGTTGTAGTTGATCGCGAACTCGTGTGGCAGGCATAGCCACAAATACAGCACAGGAAGGACATAACTGAGAGGATGACTCCTATAACTGCAAAACAAGGACGTTAGTTAAGTGTCAATCGAACGTAGGTGTAAATGTGCTACCGAAATAAGACGGTCAACAATTCCAACATATTCTATTCGGGTTCGGCATGTTTGGACAAAGTATCAATGGTGTATGATATATTTCTTGTTTCCAAACTGTCAACATGTAATGTAGTAGTTATTTATGTACTATGATAAACATGACATTTGGACAGTCACAAAAAGAAAGTAACAAAACAAACAAACTGGAGCTGTGTTTTCAGATTAAATAGGGGAAAGATGGGACCTATGAGCTAAGAGCCACTTTTCTTCAGGTTTTCAGCCATAAACCAAATAACAATACCGTTTGTTTACATTAAGATTGCCCTGTCATATATATATATATATATATATGTATATATATATATATATTGATATATGTATATATATATATACATATATATATATATACATATATATATAGATATATGTATATATATATATGTATATACATATATATATATATATATCCGTATATATATATATATATTTGCTGTCCATCGTGTTCGACGATGATATGTGATATGATGACATCAATATAGGGGGTGTCCTTATATTTTGATCTTCGGTGAGATATCAGTCCTATCTGTGCAACAAAGCCTCTGCCGCAGTACACACACACACACACACACACACACACACACACACACACACACACACACACACACACACACACACACACACACACACACACACACACACACACACACACACACACACACACACACACACATATATATATATATATATATATGCAAATTAGTGAAAGCAAGTGAAGTGGCTAAATTGTGAGGATTGAACGAAGAAAGATTTGGCGGGATTGAGAGTGGATTGGACGATGAGAAAAGAAAGCAGGCCGTGGAGAAGGGTGGTGGAGTGGGTGACGAAGAAGGAAAGCAATCGAAGACCAGTATTGAGACAAACCGCATTCCGGATTTAAGGAAAACGAGGATGCCAGTGTTTTCATATATAAATGGTATAATACACACACAAAAACTCAGTGCATACAAACATGGTGTATGGTATGTTAACACCATGTTCAAGCACACCTGATTTTACAATTCCAAAAGAAAACACTTGCTTGCTAACCACGTTAACGTCGCTAAGAAGATCACGCCGTGTAAGCATATCCGCTGTTGTGACCAAAGTAGAAGTCCGAACATGTCATCGAAATATCGCTTAAGATTCCTATAAAATGCTGATAATTGGTTTACTTCAATATTTAGTGAGCAATAGTAATAACATCATTAAACTGCATTTCATGTTGGCAGCCGCTTGCTAGTTCTGTTTACTTTAGCAGTTGTGCAAACAGCCACCAGGGCATTGACTGGACATAAACAGATCATTTTAGGAATAAACCACTCGAGACAACTGTTCCAAAAAAAGAGAAAGCACGCTTCAAGAATGACGTCATTGTATTCCTTGGTGTCAGGTATGTGACAGATCACAAGTGATAGGTGCTAAACCAATGGAAAGCATCACATAGGAAAAACCCATATTTAAAATATTAACAATTAGTTGATTAGCCCAGCGTTCCACAATAAAAACATTTCCAGATAAAGCCACCCCTAGATTGCAATGGATATATTCAAACTCAAACTAAGGGAGCGCTCCCACAAGCTTGTGCTCCGGAATGTGATCCTTCGATCCTCCGTTTGAACACACAAGTATTTTAGCATAATCATGAACACGGAAAATATATCCAACCACAATTATCCAACACTTGAATCCTATCCCACCCAAATACAGTGTATTTTAAATACCAATTCATGTAGCCTACCGGCATTAATAACTTGTAACTGGTCACTGGTCTAGTTTACATTGGCAATATCATTCGTCTAGGATACCACCACGTTACCATTAATTTAAACATTTGCAGCAAGAATCAACATGTGTGTGTGTGTGTGTGTGTGTGTGTGTGTGTGTGTGTGTGTGTGTGTGTGTGCGTGTGTCAGAGAGAGAGAGAGAGAGAGAGCGTGCGTGCGTTCGTGAGTGTGTGAGCTTGCGTGCGTGCGTGCGTGCGTGCGTGAGTGTGTGTGTTGTGTGTATGTGTGTGAGTGTTACGTTTCAAAATATACGCTGACCCGGCAGTCATTGACCACCGAGTTTGACGTCGGGTCTTTTTTGAGTTACTGGTACATGTGACTTCCGACTTTTCCGGGAAAATGCAACATTTAACACTAGTATGTCCTCCGTACAAACACAGGGCTCACGAAACACAGTCAATCGTTATAGTGATTTTTATAGTTGAAAAAGCTCACGAAACGAACAAGCGGTAATCTACTCATTTTGGTAAGTCAAAACGAGGCGTCACCATTGGCGCCGTCATCAACATTGTCCAAACAGATTATGCTATTTGTACTTTTTGGGAAAAGCCGCCAATACCAAAATCTGCCGGAGAAACATGTTAGAAAAAACGCGATAAAGATCAAACAACTGTAGACGTTTGGTATTATTACAACATGACACATCAGAGTGTCACACTCTGCCAGCTGAACAACACTGAAACTGCTCCCTCAGTAACACCAGATGCTGAAAACTCCACCCAATCCATGAACAATTTTTGTTTCCGAAGCTAGATAAGCTATTCCGTGACGGATATACAATAGCAAACCACAGCCGTCCATTTGAGAACTTCTGCTGGATGACGGAATTGGATGTCAAGAAAGGACTAATCGTAGAGGAGGCTTATAGGTAAGACAAGTCCAGCAGATACGTCATTTAGTCCATTTGTCATTTCATGAACCTAAACATGTTCAATCCTATGAACGTTTTGTCGATTTGTACTCATATGGGGTGGTAGAACAAATTCAGCTTGGTTGCCCAAACAGCAACGTTGGACAAATCAATTTGTATAAATCCAAGATGGCCACTAATCAATATCTTGAAAATTTTACTTTTGAACCACTTGTCCTAGAATAATGTATAATACCTCTTTCAAGGGGTGTTGGGGTGCGTATAATCCATTTCTGATGTTATTTGTTCTGGTCAAGATTATATGCTGAAGGTCAGGTGAAGGTCAAATTTGACCTCTCTGTGGATAATTAATGTAAACTTCTACTATATTATATTTTAGTTTATTCATGCACATAAATGGATAATCTTACAATATTAGACACATTTGTTCGTGAGAAAAAACAGTAATCAGTCATATTTGAAACACGTAGTCACATAAGTTACACGTAGTGTATAGTGCAAATATCATAATGAACATTGGCATTCGTATTTCTTTGTGAGGGAAATTCTTATTAAGTAATCATGTATTAAAGTCATTGTAGGGATGTTACAAGGATTTATATCTATAACTATAGATAAACGATAGTTTTACACAATGCTATGCTATAAGCGTAACGTTTACGCTATCTTAACTACTGCATATATCGCCTAATAATCTTCACCTTTTACCTACCCCCACTCATCATCCAGGTAATCAGGATCAGCAAGACCATTCCCAAGACCCTCACGGCCTTCACCCTCCTCATCCTTAAAATCCTCCTCCTCAGCATTCTCCATCTCGACACCCTCCTCCAGGTTGAGCCTCTTCTGTCTTAGTGTACGGATTACAGCAGCCCTCTTCGTCAGAGCAGTTGCAGTATGACGTGCACGAAAGATGTTCTTTGTGGCAGCCACAAACCTCCGTGCTGCACTTCTTGCCATGTGCCCTACTCTCACAGTGAATCACATCACACAGGTGTGGTGGACCTAAGTCACCATGGGAAATAACAGGAGAGGGGACGCCATCTGCGCTCCAGCTCCTCCCGATACACCCAGTAGACCAGTAGGACAAACACGTCTCTGTCGTCGCTAAGTACACGGATCGCTTTTGTCAGAGTTGGCAGCCTTATTGACATTGGAGATCATGGCGATGTCCGCCTCATCATGACCAAACGCACCATCGTCACGAGTCTCCATCGCCATGTTCTCTCCTGCACTGAAGGTAGTTAACACGCTCTCCAGGCTCCGCTTGTTATTCTTACTCTTCATGATTGCATCTCTTTTGGGCATAGATAAGCTCGTAGAATTTGATGATGGAGAGCTCACCTACACCTCGTACACTAATATTCGAACTTGACTGAACTGGAATGTTGATATTCTTAAGGAGTTCCGCACTAATTATACTGGCTTGAGCGGCCGTATCAACCACTGCTGATATTCTCTTACCCTTAATGGCCATCGGAATTGCTATAGTCCAACCCATGGTCTCCGGAAGTTTAGCTTCTTATACTGTGACATTTTCTGGCGTATCTGTCGTTATTTTTGTGTATTTTTGCATTTCGTTCCATTCTCCAAATGATTTACAGAGGTACTCACATGTGTGCTTAACTAAGAATAACTGTCAAAACAAATAAGCATTTCAGTATCGTCTTTGTCATGAGTCGGGCCTTGTTTCCCTGAGGATAGACTCTGGCCATCTAGTCTAGCCCCTATTCTCTTAGTGACATGTTGTCATTCGTAGAAGCGTTTGATGGGGACGTACTCCTATTTCTAGGAGAGCTGCGGCTCAGATGCCCTGTTTCCCCGCAGTTGTAGGACCGGCCAGTGAAAGATGGAGACTGTATACGGCCTGGAAAGTGCATGCGATCTGGTGATTGGTATCTGCTTGGTGTTTGATTGTATCTCCTGAATTGAGGTTGACTGTTAGTGGGTGACGTCTGTCGCTCTCGATCTAGACGTTGCTCCACTTGGATTAGCCTTCTCAATATTTCGTCAATCTTGCCTTCCTCTTTCTCTTTAATATTGCCGTAAACGACTGGTTCCTGACACTTATCATTCTCCGATAGTGTTATTGCATGGCGACCGACAGCCTGAGGTGAAGCATACGTGGCGCGTAGTAATACATCGTCCTCAGGGGCAACATGTCTACCTGATACTGAGAGTGTTCTACCAAGAACAGCTTTCTGATTGCTGATGCTAGTTTTCATCTCTTTTAGGGCTTTCCTAATTGATGTTGGCTACCTCTCACTGGCTGGTAACGCTGCCCCCTTCTTCCTAACACCTTTGAGAAACATCTATGTGGCCCATTTGTCAATGGCTTTGTCTCTTGCGCCTTTGTACCCCAACAAGATGGCATGTTGGACCCGATCTGCAAAATCTTCCAGAGATTCGTTGGCTTCGTGTTTTATATCTTGGAGACTCCGTCGCACCACGCATGGGTCTTCCTTCGTTTCAAATCTGCTCTTCAGACATTTCATGAGCCTACGGTAATTATTTCGATCATTGCGGGAGCGTGTTCGTACATAATCAATCGCTTTGTCCCGCAGGCATTCCTTTAGCCTCTGTAGTTTCCGAAGACAACCCCAATGACTGTGTTTGGCAGAACCGTTAAACAAGTACGGAGTTCCCTAAAAATGTTGGTAATTTGGGTCCTGAGGGGCTGTTTCGTCGACGATGTCGTCTATTCGGAGGGCTGTTTCGTTAACGATGTCCTACACACACACACACACACACACACACACACACACACACACACACACACACACACACACACACACACACACACACACACACACACACACACACACACACATACATACACACATACACACACACACACACACACACACACACACACACACATACACACACACACACAAGAAGATTACGTAACCAATCAACCATGACGTCTGCCTTGTACTATTCAGCTAACGCCCTCCACCAGCTGGCTGGCAGTGTAGTGGGAAGGCCAGTCAGCAGACCATTGTGGCAAGCATTGACTGCCGATGGCATTTCTAGGGTGCAGCCTACAAGAAATGGCCAGTGTGGGGGAACGTATCTGTGTCGACCGATTGCAGTGATATTGTCTGCATTCAGACACATCCTTTGTGCACCCCTCACAAGGACTCGTCTTCATTGGTGCACCGTGATGACGCAACGTCGCGTGTTGCAACTTCAGCAGTGGCAGCAGCAGCAACAACAACAACAGTGATGACGGTAGCAGCAGCTGCAGCAGCAGCAGCAGCAGCAGCAGCAGCAGCAGCAACAATAACAGAAAACGACGATGTGTTTGATATTCGTAGTGCCAGGACAGGCATACATCGACACAACACTAGTATTGATCTGATGCGTATTAACCAGGCAATGCTCAACAACAGCGGTGTGAAATATATTACCAGTGATGTGACTTGTGTGCTGCTCAACGCGCGATCTGTGGTAACAAACCCGTAACAGTTAAAGAACATATGCTTGATCATAATGCCGATTTAATGTTTTTGACCGAAACATGGTGCAAGCCAAACAAGTATGCCGTTCTCAACGAATTAACCCCGCCAGGTTAGAGCTACATTGGGGTATGCCGTTCATCGAAGCGTGGAGGTAGTGTTGGACTGTTATGCAAATCGGCATACAAATTCCATAAGACTTCAACCAAAATATATGACACATGTCAACATTTAGGTGTTAAATCAACAAAAACATCGAGAGCTGTACGTGTTGTTATCATCTATCGCCCACCGACCAACTCAATGCAGCCGTTCCTTGATGAATTTGAAGCACACATAAATAAAATAGTAGTTACACGACAATACATTCTAATTGTCGGGGACTCCAATCTCCACTGCGAAATGAATAGTGCACCTGGTGTAAAGGTGTTGAATGATATTTTCGCGGAAAACAACTTAAAACAACATGTCACTGAACCCACGCATATGAGGGGACACATGTTGGATTTAGTGATGACACGTTCATCCAGTTCAATAGTGACGTCAACTACAGCATACCCCAGCACCATATCGGATCATTATAGCATCGTTTTCCTTCTATCGTCTACTAAACCAGTGTCTGCCCGTGTCGTGAAACAGCTGAGTGATTTTCGCGGACTTGATCTGATTCGCCTTGAAACTGATCTTTCTTTGCAACTTTCATCGGTGGATACTGAACTAGATGTGAATGCATTGATTGAACTGTACGAGCATGCGGTCGTATCAACCATTAACCTGCATGCCCCCGTTACGTCGAGAACGAAAAATTTGCCGACTCAAGGAGCTCTGGTATAATGACGTCAAGCATCAAGCCAGAGCATTGAGACGTACACACGAGGAGAGATGGAGAACAACGAAGCTCGAGGTGCATCGCCAGATTTTTGTTGAGCACCGAACAGCGGTCAACAACATGATCATGCGAGCTAAGTGTGTTCACCATGAGTCAATATTGTGACCACTTGAAAAGCGAACATGTTTTCGTGTAGTTAACACCCTGCTGAAGCCACAGGGTATGACTCTTCCAAAATCCGTTAACACTGAAACACTGTGCAACGACTTCGCTACCTACTTTGCTGAGAAAACACAAGGAATTAGAATGCAGATCCACGAAAAGCTGATCAACGACGAAGAATATTCTGGTTACGTTATCGATGTTGCTGGCCATCGTTTGTCAAATGAACTCAATCGACTGCTACCTGCCAAGGTTCCAGAAACAAGTCAAAGAACTACAGACCAGTGAGTTTAACGTCAGTGATTTGCAAATTATTAGAAAGACTAATTAAAGATCACATGGTGGATTTTCTTGTTAAATATAACTTGTTAAACCCATCTCAACATGGGTTTCTAAAAGCGAGCTCATGCTTAACAAATATGTTATGTTTTTTTGGAAGAAGTCACTAAGTGGGTAGACGACGGATCACCGGTAGATATCATCTACTTAGATTTTCAGAAAGCTTTCGAAAAAGTGCCACTTCAAAGATTACTGTTTAAACAAAAGGCCCATGACATAGGAAATGGTTTAATTAACTGGATAGAAAAATGGCTAATTGACAGAAGACAACGGGTAGTAGTTGAAGGGGAGGCTTCAAACTGGAAATCAGTTTTGAGTGGGGTACCACAGGGATCAGTACAGGGACCTAACTCTAGATGGCAGGTGGACAAGGAAGCCCTTTGGCTTATCGAGAGTCCAACCCTTTTATCTACATATATCCAGCCCTTCTGAGGTATGTGTCGATTTTATTCTTAAACATATTCACACTACTAGCACCCACACAATCATCAGATAATCTGTTCCATTCATTCACAGTCTTTTGTGAAAATTAGAACTTTCTTACGTCTAATCTACACTGTTCCTTAACTAATGTAACTTCATGTCCTCTAGTCTTTCTATCTTTCTTAACTGAAAAAAACATATTTCTATCAATATTTTCATAACCATTCAATATTTTAAACACTTCTATCTGATCTCCTCTCAATCTCCTGGTCTCTAGTGTTGTTAAACCACATTCTTTTAGGCGTTTTTCATAACTAAGATCCCTCAGTTTTGGTATCATTTTAGTCGCTCTCCTCTGTACTCTTTCTAGCATATCAATGTCCTTCTTGCGGTATGGCCTCCACGCTTGTATACAATATTCTAAATGAGGCCTAACTATTGTTTTGTACAGCGGTATTATTAGGTCTAATACTTAGTACCTAAGTATTAGACCCTACAGTCGTGCTTTCGTGACGTCGGCACCGAAGCGGTCGATTCTGAACGGACGAAGGTCATACGAAGGCCGTTGGCGGGTGCCCATCTCGGCAAGCACTTTGCCAACTACAGGCGCAAATTTGAATCCGTGACCTACAACAATTAATCACAGGCGCCAGTTCGAACCAGTGACCTATATAATCAAATCAAAGGCATTAGTTTGAAAGCGTGACCTACAACACCCAATCACAGACGACAGTTTGAACCGTGACCTACAACATCCAACCGCATCCAATGACAGACGGTCGTTTGAATGCGTGATCTACAACAACTGATCACAGGCGACAGTTTGAACCCGTGACCTACAATATCCAATCAAAGGCATAAGTTTGAACCCGTGACCTACAACAACCAATCACAGACGCCAGTTTGAACCCGTGATCTATATCAACTTACACAGATATCGTATGCGTGTGTCTCGAACCTAATCCGCTCGTATGTCCACATTCCCTTTACTATAGAAAATATTTGATGCAGATCTGGTAAGGCGTACTTGAGAATCCAGCTCCGATGACGATGTTCTTCCAGTGCGGATGAACGTCCAAGATGAAGTCTTCGTCTGGCGTCATCTGGAGAGAACAACGAAGTAAGTTCACGCAACACAACGTAGAGTTGTGCCATTATCCTCCCATAAGTTGAGAAGTTTTTTATTCAACTTGCCTAGAACATCTTAAACCCGTTTGTTGTCACACTGAACTAAAATGTTTCCGACGGGGTTTAAGGTTTATGTTTTCTCAAACATTATATATATATAAATATATATATATATATTATAAAAAAATAGATAAGTGAACGAAAAATGAACAACTCGGAACACGTCCAAAACATGAAATTCTACGGTCGTTAACAACCTCACGGCTCGTCCTATCTCGACGATGTTGGTATCATCTGAAAGGATGCACCTTCTTTTATTCTATTATCATCTTGATTTCCCGGTAACCGTTTATAAAACGTCTATAAAAGTATCTACAATCAACAATGTTGGCGGCGGATACTCGATACACTAATCGGAATCGGAAGTGTTTATTTGACCCACATATAAAAACAAAACGGTACAATTTAAAAAAAACAGAATTATCTACAGCTAAATTATGAAATACTGAATATGTGTTGAAATAGCAAGTAGTACATATATGTATTATCAAGTAGAATATATAACATAAAAGTAGAAATAATCAATGCATGATATACTCAATTAACAACATCCTGACCATGAACTATCAGGTTGCTATAGATAAAAAAACAGGGGTCAGGGAGACTGCCACTAAGACCATTATTGGTCGCTCTCGTAGCAGCATCCCCATTTAGTAATTTTCAACAAAGTATGTTTGGCTTATACATTTTCGAAAAACCGATAACGACACAAGTGCATACTTTCTAATGCTGTAACGGTTACACAAGTATTTGAATTATATTACCAATAATTGATGTCAAAATCTCAAAAACAAAATATAAAAAGTTATCTTAATTTGATAACTAGCAGATAGTTACAACTGCATCAGACATAGTAATAACAATACACTGTGTACGTAAATTAACAGAGGTAATAAAATTAAAACAAGATATGATTATTTATTGATTATTCAGAATGTCCACATATATAACAATTTGGCAAAGAGCACTGTATTCTGTAATTTTGTAGAAAACATATTTTGGCATAATTAATAAATCTTTGTAAGCTATGTGTTGAAATTTTGTTCCTTATGTGAAGTACATTATTGTTTATTTGTAATGGAATATCAAACCTAATGCATCATTTGGCAAAGTCATGTTTTGCTCTATTTGTGTGGATGTTGTTATGTATCCGTGTATTAATGTTGTGAACATTTTTAGTTAGCGTAAATGGTAAGTTTTGCAAATATGCTGGTAATGTCATGTATACATATTTATAATACAATTTAAATTCCTGTAAATGCAGCTTAGCTAAGCATATTATTCTAATCGGCTTTTTGTAGTTTGATGATTCTGTTACATTTAAAACCCCATATAATTAGGCAATAATTAATGTGTGGTAACATTAATGAGCTATACAAAGTAACTTTTATATTTACTGGCACAAATCTTTTAATTTGTTTAATATACCTATAAATTTATAACATTTAATTGAAATATTTTTAATATGAATGTCCCAGCTTAGGTTTTCTTGCAAAGTCACCCCAAGAAGATTAAAGTTTTGGACTTCTTTATATTTAAAGACAGTTTCATTAGAATTCAGTGCGGTTATTGTTCGGTCGATAACTTCCATAATGGCATATTCGGTTGAGTGACCGGATTTGAATCCGTACTGATTAGCATTAAAGAGTTGGTATTCAGTAAAAAATGAATATATCTGATTATGCATAACTTTTTCAATAACCTTAGCGATTACTGGTAGCAGAGATAACGGTCTGTAGTTAAAAATAATGTTTCGTCATCATTTTTAAAGATAGGAATAACTTTTGCAATTGTTATCTTATCTGGGAAGATTCCAGTATTTAATATTTGATTAAGAAGTAATGTCAAGGGTTTTATTAAAATAAATTGTAAACATTTTAATTGTTCAATGTAATACCATCACAGCCACTACTGGTTTTTGCAGAGAATTTGTCTATTATTCTGAGTATTGACTCTTCAGTTATTTCTTTGAATTGGAAACGCATTTCAGAACTTCTTGTCAAATAATAACTATGATTGTTATTACCGGTGTATTTTATTTAGTTTTCAAGGTATTTTCCTAAGTTTGTAAAAAATAAATTAAAGGTATTTGCAATTTCAACATTGTCAGTTATTTTGTGGTCTCCTTCCCTAAAATATATAGATAATGATCTTTTTTGTTGGGTCTTTGCAGAATTTCATTTATAGTTTTGCAAGTTTTCCTTGTGTCATTTTTATACCTGTTAAACAATTGTTCATAATATATAAAATTGGCTACCCTGATGCTTCTTTTTAAGATACCATTATAAGTGTTTAAATTTGTCATTTTAATAGAATGATCAATATATGTCGGATTAGACAGCTTAAGCTGTTTATGTAGATTGTATGATTATTGCTGGTGATTTTAATATAAACTTACTTAAAATTAATGATAAAGAATATTGTAGTGTGTTTTACGACACCTTAACACGATTTAGTTTCATTCCCAACCAAATTTCCTGCCCTAAATGGCTCATTGATCGACAATTTGTTTTGTAAAATTAGTCAATTAATGCTACTATCAATAGCAGGTACCATAATCAAGCAATTTTGAGACCACCAACCATATTTTATATTTATTGACACTGCTCCGGTTTTAAAATGTCCTCCCAAATTAGTTAAATACATTTACAGAATGAAACAGCTATGACAATTTTTTTTATGAATTAATTAACTCAAATATTATAGCGAAATTAGACCAAGACCCTTTCCACGATCCAAATAACAATTACAAAATAATCATTGATGTACTTGAAAAGGTAAATTGTAATCACATGCCATTTAAATTAGTGACGTTTAATAAATATAAAAGTAACACATAAACTCTCTATGGATAACATATGATATTCTTAAATCCGTAAAATACAGAGACAATCTACACAAACAGCTTAAGCTGTCGAATCCGACATATATTGATCATTCTATTAAAATGACAAATTTAAACACTTATAATGGTATCTTAAAAAGAAGCATCAGGGTAGCCAATTTTATATATTATGAACAATTGTTTAACAGGTATAAAAATGACACAAGGAAAACTTGCAAAACTATAAATGAAATTCTGCAAAGACCCAACAAAAAAGATCATTATCTATATATTTTAGGGAAGGAGACCACAAAATAACTGACAATGTTGAAATTGCAAATACCTTTAATTTATTTTTTACAAACTTAGGAAAGTACCTTGAAAACTAAATAAAATACACCGGTAATAACAATCATAGTTATTATTTGACAGGAAGTTCTGAAATGCGTTTCCAATTCAAAGAAATAACTGAAGAGTCAATACTCAGAATAATAGACAAATTCTCTGCAAAAACCAGTAGTGGCTGTGATGGTATTACATTGAACAATTAAAATATTTACAATTTATTTTAATAAAACCCTTGACATTACTTCTTAATCAAATATTAAATACTGGAATCTTCCCAGATAAGATAACAATTGCAAAAGTTATTCCTATCTTTAAAAATGATGACGAAACATTATTTTTAACTACAGACCGTTATCTCTGCTACCAGTAATCGCTAAGGTTATTGAAAAAGTTATGCATAATCAGATATATTCATTTTTTACTGAATACCAACTCTTTAATGCTAATCAGTACGGATTCAAATCCGGTCACTCAACCGAATATGCCATTATGGAAGTTATCGACCGAACAATAACCGCACTGAATTCTAATGAAACTGTCTTTAAATATAAAGAAGTCCAAAACTTTAATCTTCTTGGGGTGACTTTGCAAGAAAACCTAAGCTGGGACATTCATATTAAAAATATTTCAATTAAATGTTATAAATTTATAGGTATATTAAACAAATTAAAAGATTTGTGCCAGTAAATATAAAAGTTACTTTGTATAGCTCATTAATGTTACCACACATTAATTATTGCCTAATTATATGGGGTTTTAAATGTAACAGAATCATCAAACTACAAAAAGCCGATTAGAATAATATGCTTAGCTAAGCTGCATTTACAGGAATTTAAATTGTATTATAAATATGTATACATGACATTACCAGCATATTTGCAAAACTTACCATTTACGCTAACTAAAAATGTTCACAACATTAATACACGGATACATAACAACATCCACACAAATAGAGCAAAACATGACTTTGCCAAATGATGCATTAGGTTTGATATTCCATTACAAATAAACAATAATGTACTTCACATAAGGAACAAAATTTCAACACATAGCTTACAAAGATTTATTAATTATGCCAAAATATGTTTTCTACAAAATTACAGAATACAGTGCTCTTTGCCAAATTGTTATATATGTGGACATTCTGAATAATCAATAAATAATCATATCTTGTTTTAATTTTATTACCTCTGTTAATTTACGTACACAGTGTATTGTTATTACTATGTCTGATGCAGTTGTAACTATCTGCTAGTTATCAAATTAAGATAACTTTTTATATTTTGTTTTTGAGATTTTGACATCAATTATTGGTAATATAATTCAAATACTTGTGTAACCGTTACAGCATTAGAAAGTATGCACTTGTGTCGTTATCGGTTTTTCGAAAATGTATAAGCCAAACATACTTTGTTGAAAATTACTAAATGGGGATGCTGCTACGAGAGCGACCAATAATGGTCTTAGTGGCAGTCTCCCTGACCCCTGTTTTTTTATCTATAGCAACCTGATAGTTCATGGTCAGGATGTTGTTAATTGAGTATATCATGCATTGATTATTTCTACTTTTATGTTATATATTCTACTTGATAATACATATATGTACTACTTGCTATTTCAACACATATTCAGTATTTCATAATTTAGCTGTAGATAATTCTGTTTTTTTTAAATTGTACCGTTTTGTTTTTATATGTGGGTCAAATAAACACTTCCGATTCCGATTAGTGTATCGAGTATCCGCCGCCAACTTTGTTGATTGTAGATACTTTTATAGACGTTTTATAAACGGTTACCGGGAAATCAAGATGATAATAGAATAAAAGAAGGTGCATCCTTTCAGATGATACCAACATCGTCGAGATAGGACGAGCCGTGAGGTTGTTAACGACCGTAGAATTTCATGTTTTGGACGTGTTCCGAGTTGTTCATTTTTCGTTCACTTATCTATTTTTTTATAATATATATATATATATTTATATATATATAATGTTTGAGAAAACATAAACCTTAAACCCCGTCGGAAACATTTTAGTTCAGTGTGACAACAAACGGGTTTAAGATGTTCTAGGCAAGTTGAATAAAAAACTTCTCAACTTATGGGAGGATAATGGCACAACTCTACGTTGTGTTGCGTGAACTTACTTCGTTGTTCTCTCCAGATGACGCCAGACGAAGACTTCATCTTGGACGTTCATCCGCACTGGAAGAACATCGTCATCGGAGCTGGATTCTCAAGTACGCCTTACCAGATCTGCATCAAATATTTTCTATAGTAAAGGGAATGTGGACATACGAGCGGATTAGGTTCGAGACACACGCATACGATATCTGTGTAAGTTGATATAGATCACGGGTTCAAACTGGCGTCTGTGATTGGTTGTTGTAGGTCACGGGTTCAAACTTATGCCTTTGATTGGATATTGTAGGTCACGGGTTCAAACTGTCGCCTGTGATCAGTTGTTGTAGATCACGCATTCAAACGACCGTCTGTCATTGGATGCGGTTGGATGTTGTAGGTCACGGTTCAAACTGTCGTCTGTGATTGGGTGTTGTAGGTCACGCTTTCAAACTAATGCCTTTGATTTGATTATATAGGTCACTGGTTCGAACTGGCGACTGTGATTAATTGTTGTAGGTCACGGATTCAAATTTGCGCCTGTAGTTGGCAAAGTGCTTGCCGAGATGGGCACCCGCCAACGGCCTTCGTATGACCTTCGTCCGTTCAGAATCGACCGCTTCGGTGCCGACGTCACGAAAGCACGACTGTAGGGTCTAATACTTAGGTACTAAGTATTAGACCTAATAATACCGCTGTACAAAACAATAGTTAGGCCTCATTTAGAATATTGTATACAAGCGTGGAGGCCATACCGCAAGAAGGACATTGATATGCTAGAAAGAGTACAGAGGAGAGCGACTAAAATGATACCAAAACTGAGGGATCTTAGTTATGAAAAACGCCTAAAAGAATGTGGTTTAACAACACTAGAGACCAGGAGATTGAGAGGAGATCAGATAGAAGTGTCTAAAATATTGAATGGTTATGAAAATATTGATAGAAATATGTTTTTTTCAGTTAAGAAAGATAGAAAGACTAGAGGACATGAAGTTACATTAGTTTAGGAACAGTGTAGATTAGACGTAAGAAAGTTCTAATTTTCACAAAAGACTGTGAATGAATGGAACAGATTATCTGATGATTGTGTGGGTGCTAGTAGTGTGAATATGTTTAAGAATAAAATCGACACATACCTCAGAAGGGCTGGATATATGTAGATAAAAGGGTTGGACTCTCGATAAGCCAAAGGGCTTCCTTGTCCACCTGCCATCTAGAGTTAGGTCCCTGTACTGATCCCTGTGGTACCCCACTCAAAACTGATTTCCAGTTTGAAGCCTCCCCTTCAACTACTACCCGTTGTCTTCTGTCAATTAGCCATTTTTCTATCCAGTTAATTAAACCATTTCCTATGTCATGGGCCTTTTGTTTAAACAGTAATCTTTGAAGTGGCACTTTTTCGAAAGCTTTCTGAAAATCTAAGTAGATGATATCTACCGGTGATCCGTCGTCTACCCACTTAGTGACTTCTTCCAAAAAAACATAACATATTTGTTAAGCATGAGCTCGCTTTTAGAAACCCATGTTGAGATGGGTTTAACAAGTTATATTTAACAAGAAAATCCACCATGTGATCTTTAATTAGTCTTTCTAATAATTTGCAAATCACTGACGTTAAACTCACTGGTCTGTAGTTCTTTGACTTGTTTCTGGAACCTTGGCAGGTAGCAGTCGATTGAGTTCATTTGACAAACGATGGCCAGCAACATCGATAACGTAACCAGAATATTCTTCGTCGTTGATCAGCTTTTCGTGGATCTGCATTCTAATTCCTTGTGTTTTCTCAGCAAAGTAGGTAGCGAAGTCGTTGCACAGTGTTTCAGTGTTAGCGGATTTTGGAAGAGTCATACCCTGTGGCTTCAGCAGGGTGTTAACTACACGAAAACATGTTCGCTTTTCAAGTGATCACAATATTGACTCATGGTGAACACACTTAGCTCGCATGATCATGTTGTTGACCGCTGTTCGGTGCTCAACAAAAATCTGGCGATGCACCTCGAGCTTCGTTGTTCTCCATCTCTCCTCGTGTGTACGTCTCAATGCTCTGGCTTGATGCTTGACGTCATTATACCAGAGCTCCTTGAGTCGGCAAATTTTTCGTTCTCGACGTAACGGGGGCATGCAGGTTAATGGTTGATACGACCGCATGCTCGTACAGTTCAATCAATGCATTCACATCTAGTTCAGTATCCACCGATGAAAGTTGCAAAGAAAGATCAGTTTCAAGGCGAATCAGATCAAGTCCGCGAAAATCACTCAGCTGTTTCACGACACGGGCAGACACTGGTTTAGTAGACGATAGAAGGAAAACGATGCTATAATGATCCGATATGGTGCTGGGGTACGCTGTAGTTGACGTCACTATTGAACTGGATGAACGTGTCATCACTAAATCCAACATGTGTCCCCTCATATGCGTGGGTTCAGTGACATGTTGTTTTAAGTTGTTTTCCGCGAAAATATCATTCAACACCTTTACACCAGGTGCACTATTCATTTCGCAGTGGAGATTGGAGTCCCCGACAATTAGAATGTATTGTCGTGTAACTACTATTTTATTTATGTATGCTTCAAATTCATCATGGAACGGCTGCATTGAGTTGGTCGGTGGGCGATAGATGATAACAACACGTACAGCTCTCGATGTTTTTGTTGATTTAACACCTAAATGTTGACATGTGTCATATATTTTGGTTGAAGTCTTATGGAATTTGTATGCCGATTTGCATAACAGTCCAACACTACCTCCACGCTTCGATGAACGGCATACCCCAATGTAGCTCTAACCTGGCGGGGTTAATTCGTTGAGAACGGCATACTTGTTTGGCTTGCACCATGTTTCGGTCAAAAACATTAAATCGGCATTATGATCAAGCATATGTTCTCTAACTGTTACGGGTTTGTTACCACAGATCGCGCGTTGAGCAGCACACAAGTCACATCACTGGTAATATATTTCACACCGCTGTTGTTGAGCATTGCCTGGTTAATACGCATCAGATCAATACTAGTGTTGTGTCGATGTATGCCTGTCCTGGCACTACGAATATCAAACACATCGTCGTTTTCTGTTATTGTTGCTGCTGCTGCTGCTGCTGCTGCTGCTGCTGCAGCTGCTGCTACCGTCATCACTGTTGTTGTTGTTGCTGCTGCTGCCACTGCTGAAGTTGCAACACGCGACGTTGCGTCATCACGGTGCACCAATGAAGACGAGTCCTTGTGAGGGGTGCACAAAGGATGTGTCTGAATGCAGACAATATCACTGCAATCGGTCGACACAGATACGTTCCACCACACTGGCCATTTCTTGTAGGCTGCACCCTAGAAATGCCATCGGCAGTCAATGCTTGCCACAATGGTCTGCTGACTGGCCTTCCCACTACACTGCCAGCCAGCTGATGGAGGGCGTTAGCTGAATAGTACAAGGCAGACGTCATGGTTGATTGGTTACGTACTCTTCTTGTGTGTGTGTGTGTGTGTGTGTGTGTGTGTGTGTGTGTGTGTGTGTGTGTGTGTGTGTGTGTGTGTGTGTGTGTGTGTGTGTGTGTGTGTGTGTGTGTGTGTGTGTGTGTGTGTGTGTGTGTGTGTGTGTGTGTGTTTGTGTGTAGGACATCGTTAACGAAACAGCCCTCCGAATAGACGACATCGTCGACGAAACAGCCCCCCCAGGACCCAAATTACCAACATTTTTAGGGAACTCCGTACTTGTTTAACGGTTCTGCCAAACACAGTCATTGGGGTAGTCTTCGGAAACTACAGAGGCTAAAGGAATGCCTGCGGGACAAAGCGATTGATTATGTACGAACACGCTCCCGCAATGATCGAAATAATTACCGTAGTCTCATGAAATGTCTGAAGAGCAGATTTGAAACGAAGGAAGACCCATGCGTGGTGCGACGGAGTCTCCAAGATATAAAACAGGAAGCCAACGAATCTCTGGAAGATTTTGCAGATCGGGTCCAACATGCCATCTTGTTGGGGTACAAAGGCGCAAGAGACAAAGCCATTGACAAATGGGCCACATAGATGTTTCTCAAAGGTGTTAGGAAGAAGGGGGCAGCGTTACCAGCCAGTGAGAGGTAGCCAACATCAATTAGGAAAGCCCTAAAAGAGATGAAAACTAGTATCAGCAATCAGAAACCTGTTCTTGGTAGAACACTCTCAGTATCAGCTAGACATGTAGCCCCTGAGGACGATGTATTACTACGCGCCACGTATGCTTCACCTCAGGCTGTCGGTCGCCATGCAATAAAACTATCGGAGAATGATAAGTGTCAGGAACCAGTCGTTTCCGGCAATATTAAAGAGAAAGAGGAAGGCAAGATTGACGAAATATTGAGAAGGCTAATCCAAGTGGAGCAACGTCTAGATCGAGAGCGACAGACGTCACCCACTAACAGTCAACCTCAATTCAGGAAATACAATCAAACACCAAGCAGATACAAATCACCAGATCGCATGCACTTTCCAGGCCGTATACAGTCTCCATCTTTCACTGGCCGGTCCTACAACTGCGGGGAAACAGGGCATCTGAGCCGCAGCTCTCCTAGAAATAGGAGTACGTCCCCATCAAACGCTTCTACGAATGACAACATGTCACTAAGAGAATAGGGGCTAGACTAGATGGCCAGAGTCTATCCTCAGGGAAACAAGGCCCGACTCATGACAAAGACGATACTGAAATGCTTATTTGTTTTGACAGTTATTCTTAGTTAAGCACACATGTGAGTACCTCTGTAAATCATTTGGAGAATGGAACGAAATGCAAAAATACACAAAAATAACGACAGATACGCCAGAAAATGTCACAGTATAAGAAGCTAAACTTCCGGAGACCATGGGTTGGACTATAGCAATTCCGATGGCCATTAAGGGTAAGAGAATATCAGCAGTGGTTGATACGGCCGCTCAAGCCAGTATAATTAGTGCGGAACTCCTTAAGAATATCAACATTCCAGTTCAGTCAAGTTCGAATATTAGTGTACGAGGTGTAGGTGAGCTCTCCATCATCAAATTCTACGAGCTTATCTATGCCCAAAAGAGATGCAATCATGAAGAGTAAGAATAACAAGCGGAGCCTGGAGAGCGTGTTAACTACCTTCAGTGCAGGAGAGAACATGGCGATGGAGACTCGTGACGATGGTGCGTTTGGTCATGATGAGGCGGACATCGCCATGATCTCCAATGTCAATAAGGCTGCCAACTCTGACAAAAGCGATCCGTGTACTTAGCGACGACAGAGACGTGTTTGTCCTACTGGTCTACTGGGTGTATCGGGAGGAGCTGGAGCGCAGATGGCGTCCCCTCTCCTGTTATTTCCCATGGTGACTTAGGTCCACCACACCTGTGTGATGTGATTCACTGTGAGAGTATGGCAAGAAGTGTAGCACGGAGGTTTGTGGCTGCCACAAAGAACATCTTTCGTGCACGTCATACTGCAACTGCTCTGACGAAGAGGGCTGCTGTAATCCGTATACTAAGACAGAAGAGGCTCAACCTGGAAGAGGGTGTCGAGGTGGAGAATGCTGAGGAGGAGGATTTTAAGGATGAGGAGGGTGAAGGCCATGAGGGTCTTGGGAATGGTCTTGCTGATCCTGATTACCTGGATGATGAGTGGGGGTAGGTAAAAGGTGAAGATTATTAGGCGATATATGCAGTAGTTAAGATAGCGTAAACGTTACGCTTATAGCATAGCATTGTGTAAAACTATCGTTTATCTATAGTTATATATATAAATCCTTGTAACATCCCTACAATGACTTTAATACATGATTACTTAATAAGAATTTCCCTCACAAAGAAATACGAATGCCAATGTTCATTATGATATTTGCACTATACACTACGTGTAACTTATGTGACTACGTGTTTCAAATATGACTGATTACTGTTTTTTCTCACGAACAAATGTGTCTAATATTGTAAGATTATCCATTTATGTGCATGAATAAACTAAAATATAATATAGTAGAAGTTTACATTAATTATCCACAGAGAGGTCAAATTTGACCTTCACCTGACCTTCAGCATATAATCTTGACCAGAACAAATAACATCAGAAATGGATTATACGCACCCCAACACCCCTTGAAAGAGGTATTATACATTATTCTAGGACAAGTGGTTCAAAAGTAAAATTTTCAAGATATTGATTAGTGGCCATCTTGGATTTATACAAATTGATTTGTCCAACGTTGCTGTTTGGGCAACCAAGCTGAATTTGTTCTACCACCCTATATGAGTACAAATCGACAAAACGTTCATAGGATTGAATATGTTTAGGTTCATGAAATGACAAATGGACTAAATGACGTATCTGCTGGACTTGTCTTACCTATAAACCTCCTCTACGATTAGTCCTTTCTTGACATCCAATTCCGTCATCCAGCAGAAGTTCTCAAATGGACGGCTGTGGTTTGCTATTGTATATCCGTCACGGAATAGCTTATCTAGCTTCGGAAAAAAAAATTGTTCATGGATTGGGTGGAGTTTTCAGCATCTGGTGTTACTGAGGGAGCAGTTTCAGTGTTGTTCAGCTGGCAGAGTGTGACACTCTGATGTGTCATGTTGTAATAATACCAAACGTCTACAGTTGTTTGATCTTTATCGCGTTTTTTCTAACATGTTTCTCCGGCAGATTTTGGTATTGGCGGCTTTTCCCAAAAAGTACAAATAGCATAATCTGTTTGGACAATGTTGATGACGGCGCCAATGGTGACGCCTCGTTTTGACTTACCAAAATGAGTAGATTACCGCTTGTTCGTTTCGTGAGCTTTTTCAACTATAAAAATCACTATAACGATTGACTGTGTTTCGTGAGCCCTGTGTTTGTACGGAGGACATACTAGTGTTAAATGTTGCATTTTCCCGGAAAAGTCGGAAGTCACATGTACCAGTAACTCAAAAAAGACCCGACGTCAAACTAGGTGGTCAATGACTGCCGGGTCAGCGTATATTTTGAAACGTAACACTCACACACATACACACAACACACACACTCACGCACGCACGCACGCACGCACGCACGCACGCACGCACGCACGCAAGGTCACACACTCACGCACGCACGCACGCTCTCTCTCTCTCTGACACACGCACACACACACACACACACACACACACACACACACACACACACATGTTGATTCTTGCTGCAAATGTTTAAATTAATGGTAACGTGGTTGTATCCTAGACGAATGATATTGCCAATGTAAACTAGACCAGTGACCAGTTACAAGTTATTAATGCCGGTAGGCTACATGAATTGGTATTTAAAATACACTGTATTTGGGTGGGATAGGATTCAAGTGTTGGATAATTGTGGTTGGATATATTTTCCGTGTTCATGATTATGCTAAAATACTTGTGTGTTCAAACGGAGGATCGAAGGATCACATTCCGGAGCACAAGCTTGTGGGAGCGCTCCCTTAGTTTGAGTTTGAATATATCCATTGCAATCTAGGGGTGGCTTTATCTGGAAATGTTTTTATTGTGGAACGCTGGGCTAATCAACTAATTGTTAATATTTTAAATATGGGTTTTTCCTATGTGGTGCTTTCCAATGGTTTAGCACCTATCACTTGTGATCTGTCACATACGTGACACCAAGGAATACAATGACGTCATTCTTGAAGCGTGCTTTCTCTTTTTTGGAACAGTTGTCTCGAGTGGTTTATTCCTAAAATGGTCTGTTTATGGCAAGTCAATGCCCTGGTGGCTGTTTGCACAACTGCTAAAGTAAACAGAACTAGCAAGCGGCTGCCAACATGAAATGCAGTTTAATGATGTTATTACTATTGCTCACTAAATATTGAAGTAAACCAATTATCAGCATTTTATAGGAATCTTAAGCGATATTTCGATGACATGTTCGGACTTCTACTTTGGTCACAACAGCGGATATGCTTACACGGCGTGATCTTCTTAGCGACGTTAAGGTGGTTAGCAAGCAAGTGTTTTCTTTTGGAATTGTAAAATCAGGTGTGCTTGAACATGGTGTTAACATACCATACACCATGTTTGTATGCACTGAGTTTTTGTGTGTG
>CM034536.1:66785064-66787564 GCA_020002185.1 Paraescarpia echinospica
CACACAACGTTAACAGTTGGGTTAGTTTATCGAAGTCCAAATATAAGCATAGAAGAGAATTAAAAATACAAAACGCTATAAGGGAAGTAAGCAAACGGGACTGTATTATTATGGGGGATTTTAACCAAGGGCATATACAATGGAAATCTCTACAGAGTATGGGGAGTGAGGACTACAAGTTTTTAGTTTTAGTTCAAGATACATTCCTTTCTCAACATGTGCTAGAACCAACCAGGGGTGAGAATGTGTTAGACATAGTTTTGTCCTCACAGATTGAATTAGTTGACAATGTCAAGATAAGGACACTGGGGAGTAGTGATCACAACCAGATTGGCCATTTTACCATCAAAGTAAAAATCAGAAAGGAATAGTAAAAGGTATAGAGAAATTTCCACGCTGAAGGTATAAGGACATGAGGAAATATTTAGCAAAGATAGACTGGAATAACACACTGAAGAATAAGACAGCAACCGAATGCTGGAATATCTTAAATAGTGAAATTAAGTGCATAGTCGATAAATTTGTACCTTTCAAAAAACAAGGAAAACGGTCTAAAAAGAAACACTTATCGAAAGAAGCCATTAGAAAAATTAAGTATAAACAAATGATGTGGAAGTCATATAGATGTACTGGAAATGATGAAGACTACAACATTTATAAAGAAGCACTTAATCAAGCTACAGCTGAAATTAGAAATTCAAAGAGAAGCTATGAAAAAAAAAATTAGCTAGTAATATAAAACATGACAGTAAGAGTTTTATGCGTATATTCGAAGCAAACAGAAAGTTCAGGATAAGGTCGGTCCCCTAGAAGATAGTGCTGGAAATACAATATCAGAGGGATTCTTAATGGCAGAAGACCTGAATGAGTATTTTAGTTCAGTGTTTACCAGGGAAGATATTAGTTCACTGCCAGTACCAGAGGCTAAGTTCAAGGGGGCAGATTCAGACTATTTAGGACAGTTAGTTGTAACCTCGGAAATGGTAGCTAAGAAAATAAGTGCTATGAAGGATAATAAATCACCTGGAGTGGACGGGATTCCACCCAAACTACTATTGGAAATTGTAGAACAAATTAGCGTACCGCTTGCAACAGTTTTCAATTTGTCATTAGAAGAGGGAGTGGTACCTTTAGAATGGAAAGAGGCAAACATCATACCGTTATTTAAAAAAGGTTCGAGAAACAAGTCAGAGAACTATAGACCAGTGAGTTTAACATCAGTGATTTGCAAAATTATTAGAAAAGACTAATTAAAGATCACATGGTGGATTTTCTTGTTAAACATAACTTGATAAACCCATCTCAACATGGGTTTTTAAAAGCGAGGTCATGCTTAACAAATATGTTATGTTTTTTGGAAGACATCACTAGGTGGGTAGATGAGGGATCACCAGTAGATATCATCTATTTAGATTTTCAAAAAGCTTTCGACAAAGTACCACATCAAAGATTACTCCTTAAGCTAAAGGCCCATGGCATAGGAAATGGTATAATAAACTGGATAGAAAAATGGCTGAATGACAGAAGACAACGTGTAGTAGTTGATGGGGAGGCTTCAAACTGGAAATCGGTATTGAGTGGGGTACCGCAGGGATCAGTACTAGGACCTATATTATTCTTAATATATATCAACGATTTGGACGATGATATAACAAGCAAGGTGTTAAAATTTGTGGATGATACAAAAGTGTTTAGAAGGATTAAAAGTGATGGAGACAGACAGCATTTACAAGATGATCTTGATAGGTTGATCAAATGGTCTGAAAAGTGGCAAATGCTGTTCAATTTTGGGAAATGTAAATGCCTCCACACAGGTCATGGGAATGAAGAGGTAAAATATAAAATGGGGGGTACTGTTCTAAGTACTACTGTAAAAGAAAAGGACTTGGGGTTAACCATTAGTGCTGATATGAAGGTTTCAGAGCAGTGCGGAATTGCAGCGTCAAAGGGAAATCAAATCCTTGGATTAATTAGGCGAAATATAGCGTATAAGAAAAAGAATTAATAGTACCGCTGTACAAAACAATAGTGAGGCCTCATTTAGAATATTGTATACAAGCATGGAGGCCATATCGCAAGAAGGACATAGATATGCTAGAAAGAGTACAGAGGAGAGCGACTAAAATGATACCAAAACTGAGGGATCTTAGTTATGAAAAACGCCTAAAAGAATGTGGTTTAACAACACTAGAGACCAGGAGATTGAGAGGAGATCACATAGAAGTGTTTAAAATATTGAATGGTTATGAAAATATTGATAGAAACATTTTTTTCTCAGTTAAGACAGATAGAAGGACCAGAGGACATGAAGCTACATTAGTAAAGGAGCAGTGTAGATTAGATATAAGAAAGTTCTCATTCTCACAAAGGACTGTAAATGAATGGAACAGATTATCTCCTGATTGTGTTGGTGCTAGTAGCGTGAATATGTTTAAAAATAAAATCGACACACACCTAAAAAAGGCGGGATACATGTAGATAAAAAGTATTGGACTCTCGA
>CM034536.1:66792564-66828853 GCA_020002185.1 Paraescarpia echinospica
TGGTTGTACATCCGGTTTGATTGGCGAGATGTCTCCCAAAGCTGTATACAGCAATTCGATAGGCGACGCAGCATAGCTCTCAGAAAAACCGACGAAACGCATACAAACACATAAAAACAGAACAATTTAATGCGCTGCGTGGCTACTGGATATACTATAAGTGTTAGTAAGCAACTTTTCATATACTTCCAAAGAAGGATTCCTATAGAAAAAAAGTTATAGATGATGAATTTGGCGTGTTCGCCGGCGGCAAGATTGGCATAAGTCTGCGTTGGTCACTTTCGAACGCCGACTGCAAGCCTAAATACAAAAGTAACGAGCATGAAAATACATTGAACGTCAAAACATAATTCTTGGTTAAAGCCACAGGTCCATCTTTGGTCGATTTGTTTACATATAACTATGCACCGATGTAGTAAATGTCAGCGAAATCGATCTGGAAACTCGACATTATTGCCTTATTTGGAGCGTAAAGCGGCGCGTAGGAAATGACAAGCCGAAACCAGCGCTTGTTGTTGCCAAGGTGACTCCGCACTCACGAGTTCCGTCAGGTATCATTACGACTACAATACAGTCCCACAGTTATATTTCAAAGTCTGCATATATACAAATATGACGTATGCGAAATTGAAATGTAATATGAAATGTTAATGTAATAAAATAGAAATACGAGTGAATACTATGATATAATTGCTTGTAATCCGCCGATTTAGTTTACAGCAACTCGTGCCGGCGTGTTGCTACGTGTGAATACCGCAACGTCTACGAGTCTATGTTATCGACTTAGTTGCTGGTGGGGGAAATAACCTTCAAAATAATTACAAAAATAAATGCCAGCTACCGTAGCCAGTATAACGTTTTGCGAAATAATGTCGTGATGTATTAGTCAACATTAGTCACAGTCCGGACCAAGCCCTGTCAATCATGTATTGTAGGCATTGCCATTGGAATGTATTAATTTAAAAGAAATAGTTAAATACAAATATTATTGAAGTTGGACTGCTCAAATACAATACATGTACAATGTAACCGCATTTAAATAAATGACATTACAAGTATTTAATTCCTGAAAAATACTTGTTTTACGATACATTCAATAGCATGCAACAAAAACTATAGTCATATCTGATATAATTAGTTATTGGCATATTAAGTAGGTTCACATCAGTCAACTAAAGTAGGCCTAATACTAATTTATGTGTCTCAAATATTGGCTTGTAACAATGGACCCCGAATTGATGTTCCAGTTTTGAGGCGACAATTTAGCAAGCATGCTATCATACCAAGTGTTTTCCTAATATAGATTGCATGACTGCAAACACCAATGTATGGTTTTAATAACAAGGACATTGTATATAATTTATTGACTTTTGAATGTAAGCCTAACAAAAAAAAAGGAAATAACGTCACAGGAAAAAGCCACAAAGATTAATAAATATTTTTTTTTTATTTACAAAGCTCAAATGTTAAACACATTTGGGTGCACATGCATTTTAATCATAAAAATTAAAGATAACACATATATCCATTAAAAAGAAAAAGTTGAAAAAGTCACTTATAAATCGCACTTGTGCTCCAATTTTAATTAATATTTGCAAGATTGTGTCATTTTGTTCAATAATATATGACGGAAGTATCCAAACAACTATAGGGCCTAATACCGAGCACAAGCTTCGAAGGATCAAGCGAAGAATTTAGCACGCGAGATGACATCGTCCCTCGTGGTAGTACAAATGTCACTTGTAGTGCTGCCACGCGATCGACTCTTAGTGTCGAAACATGGAAGCCAGTGGTCGTGTCGCCAGTGCGACACTTTGTCGATGCAGTAGTTAATACAGACAATACTGTTGTTCCATTGAACATTCACCATGACCATGGGTATGCAAAGTTGCCATCGCAGTCCAGCACGCCTTCTCCGACTGACCATGGCAGTTATGTCACTGTAGACGACATTGAAGCGAGTGATGCAGAGTATGTTGTAGCAGGTGACAGCGATATCACTGATGATGACTCAAGCGGTTCTTACACTAATGGGAAAGAGAGAAAGTGTGTCAGTTGTGAAAAAAACATCATTTCAGTTTTCTGCACCTGCTAAAACACCAAACTGCAATAAACCACTTGTATCAAAGCCTAGCATCACAGTGACTGGGTTTGCAGTGGTTGTGACCACAGAATGTGTTGATGGCCACTCGTTCGTGTGGCACTGGCAACCCAAGATTGGTAATATTTATCAGAGTGACTTGTTGACACCAAGCGTCCTCTTCCTGGCTGGACACTCATTCACTGTGTACAATTTGGTAACCTACTGAATCTATGCGCCTTGTCACCCCGCCAGTGCTACAACATACAGCGGGCATACATACTGCCAGAGATAGAGGACATGTTGACATGCCATTCAGAGGCCACCATGTCAGCTCTGGCTGGACAGGGCGTTTTCGCATCAGGCGATGCAAGATATGACAATCCAGGACACAACGCTACATTTGGCATTTACTTCACCATGGACACTGACAGCCAACTGACCATTGCTCAAGAAACTGCTCAAGTCACCGATGTCAAGAACAGTTACTGGATGGAAGTGGAAGGCCTGATACGCTGCTTAGACAACCTGACTTTGACTTGTCACTCAGAAATGACGGTTGGTACGGTTGACACACACAAATGGCCTGTGCCATACGGTCCGATATGTCCGGCCCCGGGTCAGTTGTGGGAGTCGGACAGTGACAGTTGGTCTATCGACGACGAAGACGTTACGCGACTTAATAATTTCGCATGCTGTTTGTGTGGACACTGCGTGCCAATGTCGACGCACATCGAGTCGCTGTGCTGTAGGGAGATAGCTGCCGTACAGCACCTTATGACAGATCTTACAAATGCCTGCATTACCCACTATGTCTATGACGACTTCAAAACGGGTTGCACCAACGCCACGGGCAACAGGGCGGTGTTGGAACTTGGAAGTCGGTCTGTTGTCATTGTATGATTTGAGTGCAGATTCGTTGATTCGACCAATATCTAGTAGGTAAGTACTATGTAGTTCAACATGTATCGAATAATTATTCTAGCAATAACTATTTCAAACTTAAATAGAGCAATTATACTTGTTCCCACCTAAAATGTTCAGGTTCATTCTATCTTCGTAAAATACTATGTCTATGATTTTCATCAAACCATTTTTGATCATTTTCTTAATAAACATACTTTTATTCTTGACAGGATGTGTGCATCCTTTTTATACAGTTGTTTAATTCCCTATTTAAAAGTGTTCAAGCAACTTGCTTAATTTATATAAAAATGTAGACAAATTGCACACTACCATGCACTAATAGATGTATAATCAGGACATTGTGCAATGTATTATTGATACAAAAATATTTTAAGTGGAGTTTTTAATATAATAAAAATATTATATTATGTATGTGTGTTATCAAGACCACATCATGAAATGTAGTCTTACAATCATAATTATTACAGCCCTTCACAAACAAATGAACAAATTCACTGAATTCATGATGTGATATTGATAAAACACAGTTTTGCCAGTATAATAATAATTAGAAGATAACGGTTGTTTTTAGAAACTAATGTAAATAAATTAACTTTCAGAACGTATCGATTGATTCGATTAACCGCATATTGTCACTTCACGTTGAGGTCAAGGGTAGATTTGGAAAAGGCAACATACATTTTATACTAGCCTGCACTGTATCCAGAAGCGAATGGGGTTTATGAAAAATTCAGCTATTGACATTGCACTATACAGGTGAGTGTACATTGAAAACAAAATCCCTGAACAAGTAAGATTAAATTGACCAAAAGGTAGAATGAATTACTCGGTGCCTTCTTATCCCATTTTTTGCAACAACAATGTGATTTGTAGTGTCTTGCATGTCCCCGTTCATAATTTGATTTGTAATACTGAAGCCAACATGAAATATATCAACAGTTTATTCATATGGAGAAACAATTCACAAATAAATAAGACTACATGGCAGACTGTGCCAATGCATTAGTCAAATTCACACATCAGTTTTCAATGTTTCTTTCAGTTGATTCACACTGACATATTTTAATCTAACTGTATTACAAATTGGGTCTGTGTCAGTCCTGTGCACATATAGTACATCAATAAGTAACACGTTTATTGATGATATGGGCCATCATCATGATCAAATATTGTGACCAACAAAATTAATACATAAAAAATATTCCATTACAGTTCCAGTTTTACACATTTGTGGGTTTCAACACTAGGGGTATCTGTCAAGAAAACAAGTACTTATTATTCAAGATACAGATTCAAAACTTGTAGTACTAGTTTAAAAATCTATAAAGTGCCTCCAAATGGATTTATCTAGATTTATGGCACTATATAAGTGTTCTTATTATTTTAAAGTAATTTTTGCGATGTTATTTTGTGATAATGTCAAATATAATACTAACAATGAAGTATGAATATATATATATATATATATATATATATAAATCTTCTAGCTGAATCCTTTGCTGCTTCATTAGTTTGTAGTACACTTCAATAATACCGGCTAAACGTACAAATTAAACAAAAAAATTATATTTTGTTGTAAGATGACACTTTAGTTTTACTAAACTTGATGGTAACAGTCCAGTTTTAATGGCAATGGCCCTTATCATTTTTGTGACACACGTCTTAGAAGACACATTAAACTTATACAGTGTGTTATATGATCAAATACATGTACAGTTCAGTGTGATGTTTGAGAAATGGTGGTCTGTTGAAATAAACTCACTGTAAGTAACATGTTTAGACTTCGTAAAACTATTCCAGTAAATTACATATACCCAAAGTTCCCTACCTCGAATAGTGTCTAATAAAACACATTGCATACCTCAACTAGGATACAAGCTTTCAAGTGGATGTTCCTTACATTAGGAGGCCCGATACAGTATTGAGAATCCACTTTGCCTAACACTTTCTCTATTTCTGCCAGTCATGTTCAAACAATGTTATTTAAGCATAGAAATCTATTGTCATTTGAAATTGGATGGCATATCAGTTTGGTGGCACTAAACCAAATTGATATGGATACAACTAGTTTTCCGTAAAGCGGGTTCTTTGCTTTGCCACAGCCTCCTCTTTTGCTGGTTTTTCGATGCCAGCATGCGCTGCTAGAGTTACCTCCTTACTCAATGTCGCAACTTGGAGCACACTTCGCAGCTTTGGGCCACTTGTGCATCTAGCTACAATGACCTCTAGAATTTCTCCTCGGAAGCTGTAGTCCTTTGACGCCATCACTTTCTTCACTTTATACCCAGCAGACTTTGAATACTGCAGCTGATACCGTAGCTTTTTGTCTGCTGTTTTCATCATTCCCCGCTGATTGGACAAATGATAAATATAAAATAAGTATAACAATAGAAATGTCTGAAGAATAACTGGCTATAGATGTAACGTGCCATGTGCATGTGTGCACGTTACATCTATAGCCAGTTATTCTTCAGACATTTCTATTGTTATACTTATTTTATATTTATCATTTGTCCAATCAGCGGGGAATGATGAAAACAGCAGACAAAAAGCTACGGTATCAGCTGCAGTATTCAAAGTCTGCTGGGTATAAAGTGAAGAAAGTGATGGCGTCAAAGGACTACAGCTTCCGAGGAGAAATTCTAGAGGGCATTGTAGCTAGATGCACAAGTGGCCCAAAGCTGCGAAGTGTGCTCCAAGTTGCGACATTGAGTAAGGAGGTAACTCTAGCAGCGCATGCTGGCATCGAAAAACCAGCAAAAGAGGAGGCTGTGGCAAAGCAAAGAACCCGCTTTACGGAAAACTAGTTGTATCCATATCAATTTGGTTTAGTGCCACCAAACTGATATGCCATCCAATTTCAAATGACAATAGATTTCTATGCTTAAATAACATTGTTTGAACATGACTGGCAGAAATAGAGAAAGTGTTAGGCAAAGTGGATTCTCAATACTGTATCGGGCCTCCTAATGTAAGGAACATCCACTTGAAAGCTTGTATCCTAGTTGAGGTATGCAATGTGTTTTATTAGACACTATTCGAGGTAGGGAACTTTGGGTATATGTAATTTACTGGAATAGTTTTACGAAGTCCAAACATGTTACTTACAGTGAGTTTATTTCAACAGACCACCATTTCTCAAACATCACACTGAACTGTACATGTATTTGATCATATAACACACTGTATAAGTTTAATGTGTCTTCTAAGACGTGTGTCACAAAAATGATAAGGGCCATTGCCATTAAAACTGGACTGTTACCATCAAGTTTAGTAAAACTAAAGTGTCATCTTACAACAAAATATAATTTTTTTTTTTAATTTGTATGTTTAGCCGGTATTATTGAAGTGTACTACAAACTAATGAAGCAGCAAAGGATTCAGCTAGAAGATTTATATATATATATATATATATATATATATATATATATTCATACTTCATTGTTAGTATTATATTTGACATTATCACAAAATAATATCGCTAAAATTACTTTAAAATAATAAGAACACTTATATAGTGCCATAAATCTAGATAAATCCATTTGGAGGCACTTTATAGATTTTTAAACTAGTACTACAAGTTTTGAATCTGTATCTTGAATAATAAGTACTTGTTTTCTTGACAGATACCCCTAGTGTTGAAACCCACAAATGTGTAAAACTGGAACTGTAATGGAATATTTTTTATGTATTAATTTTGTTGGTCACAATATTTGATCATGATGATGGCCCATATCATCAATAAACGTGTTACTTATTGATGTACTATATGTGCACAGGACTGACACAGACCCAATTTGTAATACAGTTAGATTAAAATATGTCAGTGTGAATCAACTGAAAGAAACATTGAAAACTGATGTGTGAATTTGACTAATGCATTGGCACAGTCTGCCATGTAGTCTTATTTATTTGTGAATTGTTTCTCCATATGAATAAACTGTTGATATATTTCATGTTGGCTTCAGTATTACAAATCAAATTATGAACGGGGACATGCAAGACACTACAGATCACATTGTTGTTGCAAAAAATGGGATAAGAAGGCACCGAGTAATTCATTCTACCTTTTGGTCAATTTAATCTTACTTGTTCAGGGATTTGGTTTTCAATGTACACTCACCTGTATAGTGCAATGTCAATAGCTGAATTTTTCATAAACCCCATTCGCTTCTGGATACAGTGCAGGCTGGTATAAAATGTATGTTGCCTTTTCCAAATCTACCCTTGACCTCAACGTGAAGTGACAATATGCGGTTAATCGAATCAATCGATACGTTCTGAAAGTTAATTTATTTACATTAGTTTCTAAAAACAACCGTTATCTTCTAATTATTATTATACTGGCAAAACTGTGTTTTATCAATATCACATCATGAATTCAGTGAATTTGTTCATTTGTTTGTGAAGGGCTGTAATAATTATGATTGTAAGACTACATTTCATGATGTGGTCTTGATAACACACATACATAATATAATATTTTTATTATATTAAAAACTCCACTTAAAATATTTTTGTATCAATAATACATTGCACAATGTCCTGATTATACATCTATTAGTGCATGGTAGTGTGCAATTTGTCTACATTTTTATATAAATTAAGCAAGTTGCTTGAACACTTTTAAATAGGGAATTAAACAACTGTATAAAAAGGATGCACACATCCTGTCAAGAATAAAAGTATGTTTATTAAGAAAATGATCAAAAATGGTTTGATGAAAATCATAGACATAGTATTTTACGAAGATAGAATGAACCTGAACATTTTAGGTGGGAACAAGTATAATTGCTCTATTTAAGTTTGAAATAGTTATTGCTAGAATAATTATTCGATACATGTTGAACTACATAGTACTTACCTACTAGATATTGGTCGAATCAACGAATCTGCACTCAAATCATACAATGACAACAGACCGACTTCCAAGTTCCAACACCGCCCTGTTGCCCGTGGCGTTGGTGCAACCCGTTTTGAAGTCGTCATAGACATAGTCGGTAATGCAGGCATCTGTAAGATCTGTCATAAGGTGCTGTACGGCAGCTATCTCCCTACAGCACAGCGACTCGATGTGCGTCGACATTGGCACGCAGTGTCCACACAAACAGCATGCGAAATTATTAAGTCGCGTAACGTCTTCGTCGTCGATAGACCAACTGTCACTGTCCGACTCCCACAACTGACCCGGGGCCGGACATATCGGACCGTATGGCACAGGCCATTTGTGTGTGTCAACCGTACCAACCGTCATTTCTGAGTGACAAGTCAAACTAGTCTTCATCTGTCGTATCCATTTTCTCCAAAGTGATACGGAAGTTTTAAAAATCACTTTTAATAACTCGTCGAGCTACCAAAATCCTTCGACGTCTTTGTCAACAACAAATGAAAAATAGTCCCGGTATGCGCGCGCATCCAATATTCTGACCTTTGCTTTGAAAGCCTCGCCCCCTTCTGGCAGCGAAAATCTTCGTTCGGGAAGTGCGACGTTAACAATGTTTTCATTGGTTATAAATCGTTGCCATTTAATTTCATCTTTTTATTTCGAACGGGTATACAAATTATTTGTTGACCTATAGAACACCTATCATGTATAATAGGACACCATATCTTTGTTTTTGCACAGAAATGTCTACTAATGAAGTAAACCGAAAAAAAAACGAAATTTAACATTGATTAGATAGGAGTAAATCAAACCACTCGCTTGGAACAAAGATGGCGATACGCAGTGCTCTATAGCGACGTTTTAGGCATCGAACAAAATCGGGTTTTTTTCAGTTTGTCTTATAAATGAGTACGTTTCTGTTACAATGAATGTATACTTATAGACTATATTTAAATATGTAGCACGGAACAGCTGCATTTCATTTCCCCTTTAAGGCGTGTAACGTTTTAACTGCCGACGAGTCAGATTTAATTAATTTCATTTGTAGCGTACACTACTAATTCTACGGTTAGGTATACCAAATTTGGTACCAGTAGAAATTATTTAACATGACTGGTAATATGGTGACCTTGCAAACTACTTATGTTGTGGTTATAAGAAGATTATATTATGAACTTATAAAAGTTGTTTACAGTGTAGGTGTGAAAAACACTAAGGTCACACCTAGCTTATGAATAGAGTGCGTGTTTTATTAAAATTATGGATTAATTCTTGAGAGTTGGAATGTACGATGAATATTGTGGTATCCGGCTCGATATAAGGAATCCAGTGATATTAATTATGTAAGTAATTCACGTAAGTTAAAGATTGAATGATCACTTATATAGCCAAACGTTTAGCTCGCAAAATCTATTTTAAACTCAGCAAGTTGAATGGTTTCGGGAGCCGGTTTTTGAAGCGACTTTAATTTGTATTAAGTGTTGTAATTGGTCAGACTAACTTCCGGTCGTCAAGCTATATAAGGACAGGACGGCCATTCGAGGCCAGACGAACATTTGAGCAGAAGAAAGTGTTGCACTCTCGTCTCCAGGAATTGGGCTGAAACGTGTGTCTGCCCAACGCCTGTAGTAAATACTTCTACGATTTCAATAGTACTGATTAGTTGTGAGACGCTGCACTTCTCACGCGTTGAAGAAGACTGAGCGATAACCGACTGCAGTTTCGTTTTGACGTGATATTCGAATGTGAGGCCACCACCGTTTCGTCTGCTAGCTGTCGTAACACAAACTCCGTGACAGACCTTCTCGACATCGCCGATGTCGTGACATCGTTTCCGTGTTGTCGCCTGGTGATTCGCGTGGGATCGACAGGGCAAGTCTACCGTCTACTTGATCGCCCGAGTCGCCTGCTTTCATCCATGTGAATTCGTTCGCCGAACGCCGAGCGACTTTCGACTTCGTCCTGACATCTCGCCGAACGCGACCGATGCGAACGTTGACATTCGCACATCACGAGACATTCATTGGTTACAGTTCATAGACTTTACAACGGTGTATACCTGTCTTCACGTAAGTGACCAGCTGTTTAAATTGTCTCCCATGTAATTTCGTATTTGGAAGCATACTCGTCGAGTACAATGTATGGTGTTATAAATATAATGTCATAGCAGAGTAACGGTTGGCCAACTATCACTGAACCGCATATGTTTATGTTGTATTAAATGGGAACGCCAGCTGGCTTCTCGTACATACATATCTGATGTCACGTTATGTATCTCGTTCACTCCGAATCCTAGTGCACCTGAACCTATAACTTGCTATGTCAAATCGGGAACCGCCAATTTATTTATTTATGAATACTTACACTCGATTTTGTGACAACATTCTAAACAGCTCATAAAGCCGATGTCCCTCTTGAAAACCGATGTCGATCCTTAGCAGTTATAAAAACAGAATATCGTAATTCACTAACACTCTCTAAAACAGTCATTATTAACTACGAGGTTAGATCCTTCACAAGCAAACCATATCTATCATAAACAGTCAACTGTAACAAACAGCGTACTATATTGTGTCATGTTTAACGCAGACATCCACTTTTTTACAGATGTATAAGAGTTCAGACTTTTAGCGACGATAAGTTAGTTTATGAATACGTTAACCAATACGTTAACGCACATGCTAACGAAAACCATTTTGAAAACGCTCCGACAAATTAAATTACGTATTCTGTTACATCATAAATGTTCTTGATGGGTTCATTATCTTATTGAAACGATCCCCGAAGATAGAATTAAATGTGTGCCCGGAGTGGCCAATGACGAAGTAAATTTGTTTAGCACTTGCACCGTGTACCTGTTTTCTTACCTGCAGGCGGCAAATGAAAGAAACAGTATAGAGCGCCAGTGCTTATGTTAATCACTATAAACGACTGGTGTTCGGGAATGCGTGTTCGGGAATGCGTCCTCTTGCTCATAGGACGCAGCAGAAAATTTCGTTTACTGATAAGGCTGTTGCAAGTTCGCAGGTAAGTGTACATTTAAAAATCTCTGTTCGCGTACATCATCATCATTATCATCATCATTGTGCAGCCTTAGTGTCCCGTGGTTGGACGAAGGCCTCAGCATGTCGTTTCCAAATATGTCTGTCTTGCACTTTCCTCTGTCAGATGTAACCTCGATTACACAGGCGCCGTGAGTTGGCGGCACTGGCCCATCACTACGGCCTGGAATATTACGTCCCTGCCAATGTTTCCGGCAGGGGGGCTTTACCCCAGATTTGGGTACCAACGATGATTGGCTCTCAGGCCAACTATGAAATAATAAATTAAATAAGGATACGCTTTTATGAGATAATACTATACTATAACAATTATTCAACATTAAACTTATATTGAAACATGTCACACACAATATAAACCAACATTACACTTTTTTTGTAGTTTAGTGCCTTTTAATCACATGCACGTTCATTAGGTATCAGCTCTCATGACTGTCAACAAGTGGGCAGTAAAAACGCGATACTGAGTTAGACTATTTTCCTGGCGAAGTCACGCAGCCAGGCGAGAGTCGGTTAAGCGAGACCATGCCAGAGCTCTGGACGGCAATCTTGTTAAACCGTCACGCCTGACCGCATATTTGACGTCACTCCTTCGCTAGCTCCAGACCGGTGTTGGCTTGCCCCGGAAGCGGTATCGGCGTAAGAGTAAACAACGCAAACGTGGTAGTCTAAAAGAGTCGTGTTTCAATGCGCAGTCATGCCGCAATAAAGCTACGGGCATTCATGATATTATTTTTAACAACGACGCCGATGTCATGAGTTGCTGATGACTCGACTTGAACACTCATTCGGTATCACCGATAAGGCGCTTGCGTGGCTGAAATCATACGTTAGCGAACGGTATCAGAAAGTGGCAGTGTGAAGTGCCGAGTCGGTTGATTCAATCTTGGCGTGTGGCGTCCCATTAGGGTCGGTGTTGGGCCCTACCTTATATTGCATGTACACCAAACCTATAGAAGATATTGTTGCTAAACACGGCATGGAGCATCACTGTTATGCTGACGACATTCAAATCTACCTCACGGATGAATGAAATGAATCAATTGTGGCGGTACTGGCTAAGGTGGAATTGTGTGTTGCGGAAGTGGCTGCATGGTTGACTAGAAACCAGTTAAAACTTAACACAGAGAACTCCGAGGCGATCGTTTTTTTTCCGGCGAAGAAACGCGGCAGTCTGCCTGCCAATGTATACATTACAGTAGCCGGCCATCGAATTCAACCATCATCGTGCGTGCGCAGTTTGGGTGTGCTATTTGATAGCAATCTGAAATGGAACAGCAGATTGCCAACACTGTGAAAAGCTGCAACTATCATATTAGAAACATTGGGCGAATTCGGCCACATCTGACGGAAGAATCATGCAAGACACTTGTTCACGCACTAGTGACATCCCGTTTAGATTATGGGAATGCACTTCTTTATGGTCTCCCACACACGGTGATGCAACGTCTACAAAGGGTGCAGAACTGGTGTCGCCTAATTACTCGCACGAGGAAATACGAACAAATCACGCCCGTGTTGCAGCGTTTACACTGGATACCCGTTCGTTTGAGACCGACCTACAAAGTGCTGCTGTTTACGTATTGTGCCTTGAATGGTATAGCGCCGGACTACATAAGTGAGTTAATTGGCTGCCATCCCATCAACAGAACTCTATGTTCTACCTCGCAGCGTCGCCTTTTGTTCGTACCGGCCTCACAAACTGTAACTCATGATGATCACTGTTTCGCGGTTTGCTCGGCGGTTCTATGGAACAATTTTCCTCCTATGCCCAGGACAGCAACATAATTACGAGTGTTTAAGACACTTTTGAAGACACACCTTTTTAAACAAGCGTTTTTACAATTCACCGACGAGGACATTTTATGTGCTTTCTTTTGATAAATATATTTTTTGTTTTATTAGTTTCTTAACATATTTATGGTTATTCTTCTTGTATAAATGAATGTATTTATGGAAGTTTTTAAGAATGTCTTAATACTATGTATTTATTTAAAAGTTTTTAAAGATCTCTCTTTTTTAAATTGTTTTTTAGTAACTATATTTATGGTAATGTTTTTTTTACATATTTATTTCTTAGTTAGCATTTCTTTTTATATAAAATACTGTTATATACGTGTGCATGTATGTAAAGCACCCGAGAGCAATTTTAATTGATCGGGCGCTATATAAGTACTTTTAATTATTTATATTTTGTATTTATTTGTGTGTTTATGGTGACAGAAACGTGACAGCAATCGCAGGGTGATGAGACTTTCATCGTCGATATGACCCCCGTGGCTATGACTGTCAATCGTACCCCCGTAAGGGATCGAGAGGAGGTGTGTTCGTCTTCAACATCAGGACTAGTGTTTCCAGCTCTGTGTCATCCAGACATGTTGACTACATGTCGTCTGAAAAAATTGAAATGCGTCTGTCAACGAACTATACTTTCGTGTGCCCGCTTGTACAAACCACGTCCGAGTAAAACAAAACACAAACAGGTAAATTACATATTCCTTCAGGAATTCCCGGAACTGTTTTCGAGCTATGCTTTCACTTTGATGACTGTTCTGATCCTCAAGTGAACCGACTGAAGACCATCTTGCGTGACCACGGCTTGTGCCAGTTTGTCAACGTTCCCACTTACTGTCGTGGCCACACCCTGGACTGGTTTGAGGTCCGTTGTGAGAGCAGCCTTCTATCCATGGAGAGAGTGTAGGACTGTGCTGGTCTTTCCGACCACTACTTTGTCGTTTGTCGTCTGGCTGTCACCAAGCCTCCACATGCCACACGGCTCGTGACATCCAGGAACCTCAGAACTGTATGCTTCCGGGCTGATGTGAACGTCCAGGGTGATATGAAGCTGGTGCCACGGGTGAACAACGTCCTGAACTGGATCCGGCGTTTACAATGATGGGCTTCAAAAGCTTCACCACCGACACGCTCCCTCTGTCACCATGCGCGTGAGAGATCCCTTCCGCACCGTGGATGTATGAGGAGGTCAGGGAGGCACGCCGCAAGAGAAGACGAACTGAACAACGATAGAGAAAGTCACAGAGAGATTTTCTTCAAGGAGAGGGCTGCTGTGAGGTCGTGTGTCCACGCGGCCAAGAGACAACTCTACTGTGACAGAATCAACTCCGTAGTATCTTCCAGCAAACAGTTCTCCTCAGTGTCCAATTAACTTTAAGGAAGATCCAGAACTCAACCCTTCCATTTGATGTCCTGCGATCAGAACTGCCACAGCGTTTTTGTGATTTGTTTCTCTCGTAAAATTTGACTTTTACGTGATGATTTGAACTCTCGCTCATGTGAACCACATACCTTTGTTGTGTATGATGGCCCCATGCTCTTTCATTTTGATCCTGTTACAGAGAAGGAGATATCTGAGCTGATTGTTAAATCGCTATCCAAGAGTTGCATGTTGGACACCATCCCCCATCACATAATTGTTGATCTTGTACTGATAATAACTGTTGTTGTTAATGCATCTCTTGTCACAGGTACCGTCCCTAAGCAGTTCAACCAGACAGTAATTGCACTACTTTTGAAGAAGCCTGCAAAAATAATCTGAAACATTTTAGACTAGTTTCTAATCTTCCATTTATCTCTAAGTTTCTAGAGAAAGTTGTCTTGGGACAGCTCCAAAAACATTTGCTTGAAAACTTCTTCTAGAAATGCACCTATATAAAATTTTAATAAAAGATTAATACTAAATTATTTAAAATATATGATATAATAACAAAGTTATTGATTAAATACATATTCATAAAACAGTGTCCTACAGCACAGTTCCTCAGTCGAAGTACGGCGTACGCCTGCTTAAATATATAAGTTTTAAGGCAAGTTTTGAATATATTCAAAGTGTCTATTTGTCGAACGTTTATTGACAGAGCGTTCCAGAGCATAGGTCCCGACACGGACAAAGCTCGTCTGCCCTTTAAGTTGTAGCGCGGGACAACAAGCAGATGATGATCAGCAGATCGGAGGTCGCGGGTGGGCGTATACGGTGTTATTAGTTCTTGGATATACGCTGGAGCAAGACATGTAAAGCCGTGAAAACAAGGACCAGCAGTTTGTACTGGATACGCCAGCGAACTGGAAGCCAGTGCAGTCGACCAGCACAGGTGTTATGTTGATGGTCTATTGGTAAAGGAGAATGAGAGGCTTGTCTCCTTGGTTGCCTTATTGGACCTCAGAGCAGTATTCGAAACGTCTGACCATTCCATTCTCCTGAAGAGGTTACAGTTTACTTTCAGGACAAGAAGCACTGTTCTTGAATGGTTTGTATCCTGTGTTAGTGATCGTTGTCAGTCTGTCGTTGTTGATGGTGCCTTGTCTTCTCCGAGTCAGCTTGAGTTTTGAGTACCTCAGGGTTCCGTTTTGGGACCCGTTTTGTTTACATTGTACTACCAGCCATTGTCAAATGTGATTTCAGCCCATGAGTGTAATTTTTACAAGTAAGCTGATGATACGGAGCTGTCAAAAAGTGCTCCTCCTAATGAGTTTTGTACAATCCTGTCAAGCATTCATGATTGTATTGATGACGACTTATCTTGGATGAACAGCAATATGCTGATGCTGAACACTAACAAAACAGAAATAATGACTGTTGGTGCTTCATCTCGTCTCAGATTGGTAGACAGTGTTTCTGTAGACATCGGTGGTAGTAATATCCCCTTCAAAACTGCAGTAAATACCTTGGACTTAAAATGTATCAGACACTCTTCATGCAGGAACAAATCAACAGCGTTTGTCGCGCCTCGTTTCTTGAATTAAGACGTCTTGCGTTCATCCGGCCGTATCTTTCTAAAAGCGCATCTGCTAGACTTATCACTTTTTCAATAACTTCCCGTCTTAATTATTGCAACTCGGTCGTTACTGGTCTGCCTGCTAAACAGATAAGTCGATCACAGCGGGTTCAGAGCAGTGCAGCACGGCTCGTTCTAAGGAAACGTAAGCGAGACCATGTGACGCCAATGTTGCCGGAATTCCATAGGCTGCCTGTAAAGTTCCGATGCCAGTACAAGATGGCAACTTTTGCGTACTGCCATTTTGACGGGTCACTCTTACCTTACCTTTCGGCCTTGCACTCCACACACAAAACTTCACGCACCCTCCGGTCCGCCAGCGAGAAGTTATTATTATTAACGTAACCTTAAGTCTGTTGGTGAGCGCTCTTTTAGCTTCACCGCACCCACTCTCTGGAATGCACTGCCTGCCAGTCTGCGAAATATCTCTACTCTATCTGAATTCAAATCTCGGATAAAGACATATCTGTTCCGACAAGCGCTCTCTCTAGTTGACGTGTTTCATGTTGTTTTCTTTATGTACTGTAATCTATGCTATGTATATGTGTGAGTATGAATGATATGTACTAGCGTACTGAGTTGTGTGCCTAAAATATAATATAAGAGCTACCCATTATTACTATTTTGAATGTTGACAGCTTCGTTTAATTATTCTTTTTTTATTATTAGTCCAATAGCAAAAACGAAGAAGAAAAATAGGACGGTATGGAAAGAGATGTTCTGAAGGTAAACCTGGACAAGACAGAAGTAGTGTGTAGTGTGGTAGCTGAACAGCGGATATAAGAAAGAGAGAGAGGGTGAGAGAGGGAGAGAGGGGGAGATAGATAGATAGATAGATAGATAGATAGATAGATAGATAGATAGATAGATAGATAGATAGATAGATAGATAGATAGATAGAGTGTGAATGAGAGAGAGAGAGAGAGAGAGAGAGAGAGAGAGAGAGAGAGAGAGAGAGAGAGAGAGAGAGAGAGAGAGAGAGAGAGAGAGAGTGCAACAAAAGGATTGAACCCCGGGGTTCATATTGTTTGATTTTTGTGTTTTGCGTTTATCTAATTACACCAGGAAGTTTAAAAGTGTTCAAGCCGAAATGTCATTATATAATCCTAACGTTGTGTCCTAGTAATTGACTCCGCTGGTGGCAACTGTAGCGATGAGAACCTTCAGGCGCCTGCGCACATTATCAAAAGGATATTCCACAGAAAACCGAATATAATTACCAGTCCGGATTCACACTAAACAGTTCTTTTTTATTCCGGAACATTACATGTAACATCAGTCACGATTGGCTAAAACTCACACCACGATGATTGGATAACGGTCTAAGCTTAATTTCAGCATTAAGACTACGTTTTGCCAGGGGTACTGAGACTGGTGTAATCAGCAGCGCCCCCTAGCGTGTCTGGAAATTCCATGTAACTCATGGTATGAGCCATGTCCCTCTCATTATGTGTCCATGTCAATCATGTTATGAGTCCATGTTACTCAAGTTATGATACTAAGTTGCTCAGGTTTCCGTGGGAACATGCTTCGATGTTACTCCATGTTACACCGGCTATGTCACGTAATTAGGATTATGTGTCCACGTTATTGAAGTTAATCATCCATTGTCCAAATGTTAGGCCGCATTTTACGACATCGTACACAAATTAAGTGTCTGTGCTACACATGTTATATTTCGGTGTTACTTGCCTTTCACAAAGTTCAGATTCCAAAGTCCTGGATATGTATGGGTGGCAAACTTATATATAATATTTGTATATATATACACTGTGTGTGTGCATGCTTACGTATGTATGTTCGTCGTGCGTGTGTCTGTGTGTGAGCGTGTGTCTGTCCGCGTGTGAGTGCGGCGTGTATGCGTGTGCGAGTGTCTGTCCAGGGTGTATGCGTGTGCGTAGTATATATATCACAGAAGACCAGATTCGTCCTACAGCGTAGGTATAATATATTTAATCATTACTACAGCAAATACAGAGTAGAATCTGAGAGAATCTCTTATTCTGATTAATCTAAGTCCGAAAATGCTTCTCTATTTTTAGAGAACTGTTTGATTTCCCTGTGCTGGTAGTCACGCATACAGATCACGACTCACACGAACTGCATTTTTACAGAAGTCTAATTCGTTCATTAATGCATTGGTTGTCCGTCGTATTATCCGAAAGCTAAGATTCGACACTCTGTTACTCCGTGAATCAGTTTCCTTTCTTCCTTTCAGAAGTCTAACTCAAATTAATATTTCAACATTGTATTATCCGAATGCTAATCATAACAACCATGCAATCAGGGTGAAATAGCAGAACGTATACACAGGTGGATGGGCTAACTAATTATTATTTTACTTATTAGGCCTTATTAACTTATTAATTTGGTTATATACTTTAACATAGTATAATCAATTTATCTAAGACGGTGGATGTATGTTACGCCGTGTCGCGCCCCTTTTTACTAGGCACGCATAGTCTGTGGAGCGCCCCTGGAGAAATAGTTGGGAAACCTGACTCCTGTGCACACTTATTGACAAGAGGGTCGAGTGTCATGTGACATGGTATGGCGACTGGAGAAATGGCGCAGTACGACTCGATCGTCATAGGTGCAGGAATCGTCGGGTCAGCGACTGCATACAGCCTGGCACGGCGGGGATACTCCACCCTTCTGTTGGAACAGGTGAGACATATGGCATACGACTTGCCACGACGTGGGATGACGACGCTGTTTCGGTGTACGAGTTCAGTTGGCCTGATTACAGATGGCTCTGGGGGCACATCTATAAACAGAACACGCAAGTTGAACAAAGTCGCTAAACCGCTATCAGTTGACAACTGATATGTACGTGCAGCAACGTCCGCATGGGTCAATGACAACCATGCTCATGCACGGCAACAAGCCATTGCAAAGCCAGTGCGTATACAGCACAGCATCCACTTTTCATCATAATATATCATACTGACTATTAACTGACCTCAGTTAGTCAGTGTTGTAGTTAATTGTACAATAATTATAGTATCGCTAGCAAGGATATCACAAAACGTCAGCGTGTCCAACATTGTGTAGCAAGGGTAGTTACGAGATCTCCTCGTTTTTCTCGCTCTGTACCACTATTGAAGTCTTTGCATTGGCTTCCTGTACGATATCGTATAATATTTAAGATATGTACCATTACATACCAGGCACTGTCCAATAAGCAACCATCTTATTTGCATTCACTGCTTACTCCTGTAAGAAAACCTATCCAGCTTCGATCATCTAGTTCTGACCTACTTTTTGTTCCTAGAGTCAACACTAACATTAGAACTAGTGCTTTTTCTGTTGCTGAACCAACTCTTTGGAATATGTTTCCTCTTAGTGTTAGATCATTTGAAAATATTACAAAATTCCGTCGTTATTTAAAAACGTATCTTTACAACCTTGCTTATCCCCCATAGTTCCCTAGCGCCTTGACCCATATGTTGACAACTGGAATACTGCTTATGGGCTTTGAGATGGACCAATCATTTTGTTTTGATGCGCCTCTGAGCTTGGTTTCCAAGAATTTATTTATGCGCAGTAGACGTTATCTTATTATTATTCTTACAATGGGTTCAGACAGTCGCCTCACTAATAAGACAGTGCCTGTGATATCTCTATAAGCCTATATTGGGTGCACTCACTGTCTCAGGCTAGAGCACGTATGTTTAGATTGCGTAACAGTTTGTGTTTCCAATTTAAGTCCCCCTAAACAAAATGAGCTTTATAATTTCGTGTCGGTATGATGGCATACTCCCATGCGCGATACTCTTGGTTTTGACAAGTAGATGCCCTGATGACCCGTGATGTTTTGACAAGTAGATGCCCTGATGACCCGTGATGTTTTGACAAGTAGATGCCCTGATGACCCGTGATGTTTTGACAAGTAGATGCCCTGATGACCCGTGATGTTTTGACAAGTAGATGCCCTGATGACCCGTGATGTTTTGACAAGTAGATGCCCTGATGACCCGTGATGTTCGTTGCTGCTGTTCGTTGTCTGTTCTCCTGATTGCTAAAGTCCACGCAGCTCGGCATTCTGGCAAAACAAGAAAAACATTAAATTCCGCCGCTGGAACTCCACGCACAGCCTTTAAAAATATCCCCACCCCGGATAGTTATTTAGTTATTTACTTAGGCCTACGTTTTTTCATATACTTTTCTTTTATATATAGAGGGCATTTCTCTTACCTGAGATAATGTAATGGTGATCAGTTCCCAAGATGGCCTCACCGAAAACGAGTATGAAAGGTAATATTTCTATGATTGCTAAATGACGCTTTCAGTGGGACATCTGATTTAGGTCGTTCAAAGCAAGTGTATAGTACTATTGTGTATGTTTTAGTTCCCCTTACCGCACTCGAGGGGGAGTTCCCACGGACAGAGCCGCATCATACGTAAAGCCTACTCACATCTTTACTATGCCAACATGATGGTGGAAGCTTACGAAAGCTGGCGACAACTGGAGAAAGAGACCCATACGGAATTAATAAAGTTTGTATTCTCAGAAAATGACACGCCGGCACGCTAAAGACCGGTTTGCACGAACGAATATTGTTCATGTTATCGGCCGACACGGTATCGTGTGATGGCGCACTGCAATGACACTTGATGTATCCAGTACGTCACAGTTTGCCTACGTCACAATAAGAATTATGCGCGAGACCTCCGTCAAACTTTGTCTTGGCCAACAGTGTTGATAACGGTTATATATGGTATACCACTGTTGCTGCATGACATCTCATAAATCAAACATTCCCACATACAGTCAACAAAATATACGACGGAATTCCCGAACACTTCACGTGTTCGGCATCCATTTTTATGGATTGACGGAGCTTTTGCTAGGCAACAGGCTACGTGATGGATAGATAAAATGTAACTTATTTGACAACTAGCCGAGTTACCCGGCGTTGCCAGGAGCAAAAGAGAGTCATATCTCTTTTCTAATTTAAACCACACTATAAAACATATGATAGAGAGAGAACCGTATTGTATTATAATAATTATAGACAAGCCGAGTTACCCGGTGTTCCCAGGTGAAAAAGCAGTCATATGTATGTGGACTCCCCGAGATCCCCACCGCCCCGGACGAATTTCGAAAAAAAATCTAAATCTACGAACCACCCTGATGGGTCCGCTAGATTACATTCAAAATGTCAGCCCCATACATGCCAAACGAACGGAGATATGGGTCCACAGACAGACAAACAGACAAAGAACCATACTGCTTTATAATATAGATGATAATGAATGTAATTTATTTTGATTATTACGTCCATTTATTTTATACAAGTACATGTATCAATATTATAAATACGTACATACACACACACAAACACACACACACACAAACACACATGTACACACAAATTCACACGTCATTGTATTGGCCAGGGAAACTCTCACTAAGACCAAGAAGTGTTTATTGCGAGAGCTACCCTTAAATAAAATTCATTAATAATTCTTTAGTCTTTCATTAAAATATTTCAAAGAAAAATCAGCCGATTAGCGAAACTATTTTGTTCGGGAAAATTGGGCTGGTTCCGATCTCGCAAACAGTTGACCCCGGGCTTAGGGCAGTAGCCAATCAGCAACCAACAGGATAAGCAACCGTTATGACCTTTCTTCAAACCAAATAAAGAAGTGACGTCGAAATAATATTATGTTTGAATGCACCACTATGGTTTCATATAGTTGAATGTTTTTTATTACACTGTGTAATTTGAATGTTTACTCGAACATAAGGTTTACATTACATATTGCACGGCTAGGTTGACATTCCTAAACTTGTAAAACGGTCAAATTGAATTTAACGATTGTGATTAATTAAAATACAGCCGAGTGGCCAAATATCAGACTAGATATAGTTAATATTATATATTACATGATTGATTAAGATATTCTATGATAAAAGCACTCGGATACTAAAACATTTGTGTGGATAAAAACGCGATAAAAATGTCAATCTCGTAATTACGTCATCGTTTGTAGACAGACTGGATTGTTGGTGTTTAGCGATGCTACTACCGACTACGTCCGCCAGGTGGAGCGCTCCTTGGCATCGCTCAACGCCCCCTACGGGCAATACAATGCAACTGAACTGCAGGATAAATTCCCTATGTTCCGATTTGACTCTGATCAAACGGGGGTCTATGACCAAGAGGCTGGGTTGATCAGGGCAGACCGTGCACTACTGTCTTACCAAGTAATATGATTACAATAATACTGCATTCGTGTGTCGCTAATTCCCACTTTGGTGTGCTGCACATTGCATAAACTAATACAACATTTAAGGCATAATATAAATGTGTATGTAATACAAACCTCCAACGTGTACATAATTGTTTAGCATGTGTAGTACCTAAAAGCAACTCGTCTCTCTGCCCCTACTTAGACAGTTGCATTGGCTTCCAGTTACATATCGAATACAATTCAAATTAGTCACTATCACATATCGTACCCTTTCTACGCAAAACCCATCCTATTTGTTTAGTCTCCTTCGTTCCGATATCCCCAGGAATCTCAGATCATCTATTTCACAACGACGTTTTGTTCCGAAAACCAAGCTTAATATCGGCAAACGTGCTTTTTTGTAGCTGCACCAAAAATCTTGAATCAACTCCCTATCGCTTTAAAATCATCTGAGACTATAAATACCTTCCGTAAAAAACTAAAGACTTATTTATTTGAAATTGCATTCCCACCCTAACCTTCGGCGGTCTATTGCTCTAATGACAACTCTTGCTTGTCCCTGTTAACGATTTTGCCCAATGATTCTCGTATGTTGCACCTCTGAGCTCAGATTTTTCTGGGGATTTAGGCGCTATAGAAGTTTTTGTCATTATTATTATTATTAACTGCTAACTGTTTTAGCTGTAAACGGAAGCATGTAAGACATATATGGGTGGCTCATATGAGAGCTGCTAATTTGGAGCCTTATTGGGAGTCTCCCAGGCCCTATTTTGTAATGATTATGTAATATTGGTTATTTTATATCCATTTGTACATAGGCTTACTCACTTGTTGAGTGGAATGTTTTTTGGAACAAATGTGAGTGTATAATTATGTAAGTGTGTCTGCCTGCCTGCCTGCCTGCCTGCCTGCCTGCCTGCCTGCCTGCCTGCCTGCCTGCCTGCCTGCCTGCCTGCCTGCCTGCCTGCCTGCCTGCCTGCCTGCCTGCCTGCCTGCCTGCCTGCCTGCCTGCCTGCCTGCCTGCCTGCCTGCCTGCCTCCCTGCCTGCCTGCCTGCCTCCCTGCCTGCCTGCCTGCCTGCCTGCCTGCCTGCCTGCCTGCCTGCCTGCCTGCCTGCCTGCCTGCCTGCCTGCCTGCCTGCCTGCCTGCCTGCCTGCCTGCCTGCCTGCCTGCCTGCCTGCCTGCCTGCCTGCCTGCCTGCCTGCCCGCCTGCCTGCCTGCCTGCCTGCCTGCCTGCCTGCCTGCCTGCCTGCCTGCCTGCCTGCCTGCCTGCCTGCCTGCCTGCCTGCCTGCCTGCCTGCCTGCCTGCCTGCCTGCCTGCCTGCCTGCCTGCCTGCCTGCCCGCCCGCCTGCCTGCCTGCCTGCCTCCGCCTGCCTGCCTGCCTGCCTGTCTGTCTGCCTGCCTGCCTGCCTGTCTGCCTGCCTGCCTGCCTGCCTGTTGCCTGCCTGCCTGCCTGTTGCCTGCCTGCCTGCCTGCCTGCCTGCCTGCCTGCCTGCCTGCCTGCCTGCCTGCCTGCCTGCCTGCCTGCCTGCCTGCCTGCCTGCCTGCCTGCCATGTGGATGTTAGCGTTAGGCCCTACAGATAGGCAACCTCCGTCACACTATAATACTATAATTAACTGGTTTTGTACAACCGTCGGTGGTTCACACAAAAATAGTTTGCTTCTCAAACCTTACTAAATAATACTGTTTTATTGGCAGACTGCCTTCAGGAACAATGGCGGAACATTAAAGGACGAAGAAGTTGTCGACAGTGTGATTCCAGGCGACATCGTTACCGTGAAGACCACAAAACGAGAATACACCGCCAAAAGCATCGTAATCACAACCGGAGCATGGGCTGCTAAACTCACTCAGTCACTTGGACTACAACTCCCGCTTCAGGTAGAATTCTTATATAATATTTAGTAGTGTACGTACAGTTTGATCTGTAAAGGTAAAACCTGTTTGTATAAACTCTACTATGGCACTTCGAACAAGAACTTTCAAAGGCTGAAGACAGCTATGACTCTGTAAGCGACTATCTCATCAGTTTGCAAAGTCCAAAGAAGTAACTCGTTTAGTATTGGTTCAAACTCCCACCTCCCCAAACCATGGAACGTGCGATGTTTACGATCCAAAATGACCACCAAAGTACAGCCAATAGCCACAGCCACAGCTTCGAACTCTCAACCGAGAGAACCCGGGTTCGAATCCTGTGCTGCGGTGTCGAACCTTGAGCAAGTTCGTTCACTCTACGTTGCTCCAGTTCACTCAGCTGTATGAATGAGTACCTGGCTATAGACAGTGGTGGATATTTGTGTACGAATAATCTTCGTGCATTAATTGCAGCGCGACTAGATGCTTCCCAGAGAAATTGAGATGCTGTTCGATTGAACAGATCTGTCAGGTAGTAAAATGTAAAGCGTTTTGAACAGTCCGAGGACTGGATACTGCATTTTATAAGAAATTACCTCCAACTTTACCGTTTATGTCCGCGCGTGCATGCGTGTGTGAGTGTGACTGGTACCGCCCATCTGCTTCAGTTTGGTCTTAGCCTTAGGGGTGTAGGAGGACAAACTGGTTTAAGAAATATTCATAATTATTTGACGAGAAGTTTAAAATAATCTTGACTGGATAACGTTAGAAAAATACCACGAATTACCCATCATTTCCACCATATGTGGCGATGGCGAAACCAAACCTTACGTAATGCGGACTGTAGAAATATATGGCCTAACTGGGACAAAGACTTTCGTACACGAGTGACTCTGACAACAGACCTCTGAAATGTCCGGACATGCTATTTTGTATATCGCTCCGTTGATGCTGTAATCAAACCGACGTAGGCGAAGCTAGTCGACTACGGGCGGCCAGATTAAAAAAATACAAGTACAAGAATACTCTACTAACCGCTCAAAGTGTACACCGCGTCAACGATGGTCATATTATCGCGGCCAAAGACGCCAGAGATAAGAAGAGTAAGCAAAACCATTGAGGTTCGAGAGCGGTGACCAGTAGGTGTGTGTTGGTATGCGTTGTTCCTATAGGTAGGTAAGTATGTAAAGTCAAAAACAGTATAGTCTGTGGTATCGACAATGTGTAGCCGTAGTGGCAGTTCGTTCACTCTACGTTACTCCAGTTCACTCAGTTGTATGAATGAGTACCTGGCTATAGACAGTGGTGGATAATTGTGTACGAATAGTGTTGGCGCATTAATTGCAGCGTGGGTGAATGCTTCCCAGAGAAGTCGAGCTTGCATTCGATTGAAAGTAAAGTATAAAGCGCCGTGAGCAGCCTTAGTGAATGGATACTGCGCTATATAAGAACTTACCTTTACTTTAAATCAGCAGTTAAAGGAGGATTGATTGCAGACCTAGCTCCCTTTGTAGGTGATCCACACCATTGTGTGCTACCTGAAGCAACGAGAGAACGTCCATACTGTCGACGCGGGGATGCCTTGCTTTGTGCATCACCATAAAAACACGAACAGACAAGAATGCTTCGAGATTATATACGGCTTTCCCTGTGTGGAATATCCCAACCAAGTTAAAGTAAGTGACTCACCATATATTAAAGTGATCATAACTGAAGTATCATATACCCAAACCCACCAATGTGTGTGTGTGTGCGTGCGTGCGTGCGTGCGTGCGTGCGTGCGTGCGTGCGTGCGTGCGTGCGTGCGTGAGTGTGGAGCATTTGCATATGCAATATAACCAAGAAATATACTGATATGTAGAATTATTTGACAAACAAAATATCTTTGGTGATTTGGAGAGCATTGTTTGTAGAACACCGTGCCGTATCATAACGCACCACTAAATCACACGCTAGACTTTTCTACCTAGATATTGACTCGCGTCACTCTCAATTGGAGCTCTTGTGAAAGGTCACACGTGCACCCTTCGCTGGGTTGGTCACTTCCTCAAAATCGTGATCAAACATTAGCATCACTAATCGGTATCGCGCGACTGTTTACACGACTTTCTACATCGTGTCAGCAAAATTTGCAAAAACATTGCGTGAAACCAGGTTTTCCTTCTATATTTGTTGATTAATTAACACCCACCCCCCGTGTTTTGCAGATAGCATGTCACGGGGGCCAGCTGCTGAGTGACCCCGACTTTAGGGATGTCTCGTCTCTTTTGGACCAAACGATTGTGCAGACCGTCGAGGCATTCGCCCAGCGCCACCTACCCGGAGTGATACCGCAAGTCGGTATCAATGAACACTGCATGTACACGGTAAGTGGTTTGTTTGTATGTATGTATGTGTATATGTATGTATGTATGTATGTATGTATGTATGTATGTATGTATGTATGTATGTATGTATGTAAGTATGTAAGTATGTGTGTATGTATGTATGAATGTATGTATGTGTATGTATGTACGTACGTACGTACGTCTGTATGTGTTTGTATATATATATATATATAATATTAAATATGATATTATATATTATTTAATGTATGATAGTATATATATATATATATATATATATACTATTATATATATATATATATATATATATACACACGCAAACACGTACAGATGTACGTACGTACGTACATACATACACATACATACATTCATACATACATATACACACACATACATACAAACAAACCACTTACCGTGTACATGCAGTGTTCAATGATACCGACTTACGGTATTACTCCGGGTAGGTGGCGCTGGGCGAATGCCTCGACGGTCTGCACAATGGTTTGGTCCAACTCAAAACACGTCCAAAAACGCTTTTTGGAACAAATGCTAGTACCATTGCCGTTCGTCCAATTCCAACGATCTTGATATCGTTTGAAAGCTTACGCTTTATGCTATTCAAGTGTATAACTGGTTTACAGATACTCTTTCCTAAATATAAACGGATATAGAAACGTGTCATTTCCGGTGTCTTAGAGACTGCGAACGATGTTGGTTCGTCGACACAGTTCACCAATCTACCGATTGAAGCACCACTATCTGATCTCATGTTATAAACTCGCCCCACTTTTAAACGGCTGCTAAACTTGCATATTCGAAGTAAGCGTGATGTCACAATCACCAACCAACGTAAATTTTGACCCTTAGTCTCCGTTGGTTGGCATACGCTATTGTGACGTCACGCCGACGTAGAGATATATTGGTTTCGCTGCCATCAAAGCACGTCAGTTTCGCTGCCGTTTAAAAGTGGGTGGAGCTTAAAACATGGAATCAAGAAATTATGAAGTGCGCACGTCTGAACTGTTGGATGTTGGAAATGAGGAAAACAGCGCCGCAATAGGTAGATTAATGTACTGAGTACCCGCCGCCAACATCGTTCGGAACCGTACAGAACACCGAAAATGGCATAATTGTAGATCCTTTTATAGGCGTTCTATAAACGGTTACCGGGAAATCTAGATGACAATGTGTGTGTGTGTATATGTATGTATGTATATATATATATATATACATATATATTCATGAAAACATTTCCTACGCGGCTTAGGGTTGATGTTTTCTCAAACATTTACGCCCGTAAAATTGATATTGTATAGTTTATGTAACGATTACCCTGGTTTTTAACGTACAATATAAATGTATATATGTATGCATATATATATATATATATATATATATATATATATATATATATTGTACGTAGGAAATGTTTTAGTACAATGTGACAACAAACGGTTTAAGATATTCTAGGTGCGTTGAATAAAACACTTTTCATCTTGTGGGAGGATACTGGCACCAGTCTACGTTGTGTTGCGTGAACGTACTTCGTTGTTCTCTCCAGATGACGCCGGACGAACACTTCATCTTGGACGTTCATCCGCATTGGAAGAATATTGTCATCGGAGCTGGATTCTCAGGTAGGCCGTACCACTACCAGATTTGCATCAAATATGATCTATAGTAATGGGACTGTGGACATACGAGCGGATCAGTTTAGACACATAGATCACGTGTTCAAGCTGGCGCCTCTGATTGGTTGTTGTAGGTCACAGGTTCAAACTAACGCTTTTGATTGGATATTGTAGGTCACGGGTTCACACTGGCGCCTGTGATTGGTTGTTCTAGGTCACGCATTCAAACGAGCGTGTGTGATAGAATGTTGTCGGTCACGGGTAACACTGTCGTCTACTATTGGGTGTTTAGGTCACTCTTTCAAACTAACGTCTTTGATTTGATATTATAGGTCACGGGATTAAACTAGCGCCTGTGTTTGGGTGTTGTAGGTCACGGGTTCAAACTCGCGCCTGTAGTTGGTAAAGTGCTTGCCGAGTTGGCCATCGGCCGACGGCCTTCGTACGACCTTCGTCCGTTCAGAATCGACCGCTTCGGTGCCGACGTCACGAAAGCACGACTGTAGGGCCTGATACTTAGGTCCCGACTCCAATTGTAAACTAGTGAAAAAGTGGCCAGAAAGACTGAATATTAGCTTTGTGGATGATAAAATACGTCATAGTTGCATTAAAGGTGCCTATGCAGTTCGATTTTTGTTCGTGTAGTTCCAAACTCATTTTACAAAACAGCGAACCTCTACAATGGCAAGGAACGTATTGACTACGACATACCCTTTCGTGTGTCCAAAGTTGCCGCTTAGCTTTGATATAATCATGATGTAAAATAATATTAAGTTTCGAAAATTCGGCTGAAAAAAGCGAAAACGTCTATATAGGGCCCACCTCGATACTTGCGTGAATAAGCAAACATTAACAACAGCGCACATGAAAACACGTACATATGTAGAATCATAGATTGACATATTGTATTTATATATCATCATTTAACAAGATTTAACAAGATTGCCATCCAGAGAATTAACTCTTGATGGCAGGTGGACAAGGAAGCCCTTTGGCTTATCGAGAGTCCAACCCTTTTATCTACATATATCCAGCCCTTCTGAGGTATGTGTCGATTTTATTTTTAAACATATTTACGCTACTAGCACCCACACAATCATCAGATAATCTGTTACATTCATTCACAGTCCTTTGTGAAAATGAGAACTTTCTCACGTCTAATCTACACTGCTCCTTTACTAATGTAACTTTATGTCCTCTAGTCTTTCTATCTTTCTTAACTGAAAAAAAACATATTTCTATCAATATTTTCATAACCATTCAATATTTTAAACACTTCTATCTGATCTCCTCTCAGTCTCCTGGTCTCTAGTGTTGTTAAACCACATTCTTTTAGGCGTTTTTCATAACTAAGATCCCTCAGTTTTGGTATCATTTTAGTCGCTCTCCTCTGTACTCTTTCTAGCATATCTATGTCCTACTTGCGGTATGGCCTCCACGCTTGTATACAATATTCTAAATGAGGCCTAACTATTGTTTTGTACAGCGGTATTATTAGTTCTTTTTCTTTATATGCTATATTTCGCCTAATCAATCCAAGGATTTGATTTCCCTTTGAAGCTGCAATTCCACACTGCTCTGAAACCTTCATGTCAGTAGATAGTATGCGCTGTACGATCTCAAAAGCCTACTTATAAAAAAGAATTTAATGACCCCCTAATGAGTTTTGCACATCGCTGAGTCAGCAATAATGCGAGACTAATCCTATGCATAAAAAAAGATCAAAGGCTTCGTGGTTGACACTAATGAGTTTGGGAAACCTACTTATAAAAAACGTGATTGATGAGCGATGTAATTTGATACTAATTGAATGATTGACAGTACACTAGAGAGATGCCACCTAGCGGTGAGTGCGGAGAGTATTTTAGTCCTAGCGATCAACGCCGTACCTAGAGCGCGCTGACGTAAGCAATAATGCGTTTAATAATAAAGTATATAAGTTTAGTTTCGTACTTTATAACCATGCTAAAGTATATAAGTTTAGTTTCGTTTTTATAACCACGCTAAAGTGAAGTGGACCACCTATAACTGGAGTAAGCAATACGTTGGGGTAGAGTTGTGCTGACGTAAGCAATACGCTAACCATTGTGTATTAAATAAACGGACCACTGGGGTAAGCAATACGCTGGGGTAGGAGTTGTGCTGACGTAAGCAATACGCTAACCATTGTGTATTAAATAAACGGACCACTTATAACTGGGGTAGTGCTGACCTAAGCAATACGCTGGGGTAGGAGTTGTGCTGACGTAAGCAATACGCTAACCATTGTGTATTAAAATCATTGTATAAACGTTGAGATGTCCCCGTATGTGATGTTGACAGCAAGAGGAGCGACGACGACTGCTGCAGCGATAAGGGCTGCTGCCCTACTGGTCTCTGACCTCTGGATGGCAGCATAGCTGGCTAACGGCGTTGTTCTGGTGGACGGATTAAAACGAAAGCAATGCGTTTAAATACGTCTAGTCGTGGGATTATCAAATGCATAAATACACTAACATTCAGTAGGGTGTTTATGCATTGAAAATTGACGCGTGAAAACGTGAGTAGTGACTGGAATATTTATTAATATGGCAGCGTTCGCTCGCGACCGACGGGTTGGTGCCTGTCGGTCGCGGCCGGCGGAAGACCGAAGCCTTCCCGCCGATAGAGTTCTGGAGGCGTAACTGTTCTCCATAGACCGTTAGGTTGCTTCATCAGAAACACGCGCGCTAAATCGGGAACGATTTCATCGTCACTTTCATCGTCACTGTCGTAAGCTGCTGCTGCTGCTGCTGTGTCATTGGAAGCCGGCGCACGGACGGTCGGCGTGACCTCACATGTTGGTGTCGACTTTGTCGTCGACGCGTCGGGGAGGACAATCGCCCTACGCGGGCTATATTCGCCCCTTGTAGGCAGTCGGATCGGTCTATGAAATAGACAAAGGATGAATAAAATGAGTGAGATAGTAAATACTGTCTTGGTAAAATACATTGTTTAAATAAAATGCATGCATGTTTAAACGGTAAAATGCGTACTAGTATGCATTAAACAACAATAAAAACGTGCATTTAAATAAAATGCATGCATGTGTTTAACAATAAAAACGTGCATTTAAATAAAATGCATGTTTAACCGGTAAAACTAGTGAAAACGTGCATACTAGTAAAACATTTAAATAATAAAAAACATGCATTTAAATAAAATGCATGCATGCAAAACTAGTGAAAACATGCATTACAACAATAAAAACGTGCATACTAGTAAAACATTTAAATAATAAAAACATGCATTTAAAAAATGCATGCATGTAAGCACTGTTTAACAATTTAAATAAAATGTCTTACCGTGTTTTCGTTGGGGCCATGTTGTGAGAGCGATGGGTGGAGACGACGTGTTTGCGTGGTTGTAAAATCGTGTATGAAATGTGCGCGTCGTGAAAACACCGGCGGCGGCGCATGACACTACGACTGATTTTGATTGACATGTGAACGGAGAACAAAGGGATTTTTACAAACGTTAAACGAAACGTTAAAAGTACGAAATTAAACGTTATATACGATCACTGGAGGGTCAGGAAACACGAGATGATTGTATATTAGAGAAATTTGCGGTAAAAGTCACATTTGACGATGAATGCACTGACGTGAACGTTAGCTTTTTTTCCTAAAACAAATTCCTCGGAGAGTAAACGGAATGCGTTAAGCGCACATGTGTGACATCTGTTGCGCGTGTCTTAACGAGTTGGAATGTGAACGGAGAACAATGGATTTTTACAAACGATAAATGAAACGTTAAAAGCGCGAAATAAAACGTTGTATAAGATCGCTGAGGGATCAGGACACACGAGATGTATAGATATTAGGGAAATTTGCGGTAAAAGTCACATTTTAAGATGTATGCACTGACGTGAACGCTAACTTTTTTCCGAAAACAAAATGCCTGGGTTGGATGAAGTATGCGCAACGATAATTGAAAAAAAGATAAGGATATGAGTGAAGTGCGCATGCGCGTTATAGTGTAGACAATGACATTTCAAAAAACAATAAACGAAACGTTAAAAGCACGAAACTAAACGTTGTATAGATTCTCTGTGGAGTCAGGACACGCGAGGTGCATCGATATTAGAGAAAATCGATGTAAGGAGAGATTTAACGGCGAATGTACCGAGGTGACCGGATGCTTTTTTTCGAAAACAAAATGTCTGAAATGTACGAGGCACTCACACTGATAATTGAACATTAGGGTGAAGTGCGCATGCGTGTTATTTGGAAAAGGTATATAACGGCTGAGAAAATGTTATATCGTATGACGGCGAACTTCTAACCGTGTATTCTTTATACAGAGCAGCAAGCAGCAGACGTTCTTCCGCAACATGGCCGATGAAAGTCAACAACAACAACAAACAAAAAAGCCGAGGGCGCCGCGTAAGCAGTCGATGAAGGCGGCGGCCAGCAGCAGTCAACCTTCGACCAGCAGCAGTCAACCTTCGGCACTGATTGCAGCCTTGTCAACGGGGGTGTCACCGCCCGTTAAGCGTCCCGTTACGCTGATCGCGGCTCCGTTGACGGTCGGTCGAAAACGGAGCGCCGAAGAGGCACGCTTGGAACAGCCCGACGAGACGGCAGCGCAGCCCCCGGTCCTGTCGCGGAGCGGATCGATGGAACGCGATTCGACGGCGTCGACACGCGCCACAGCGGTGAGTCTGAGACATCTGAACTGCGCCGTCAACGGCGTATATAGAATCCTGTCACCCGTTACGATTGAGGCCGTCTCGTACAAAGGCGAACCCGGCACCACCTATTTGGGATGTTCCCGTTGTCGGCGAAAATTACAGACAAACAAAGACAGGGTCCTGATATGTCGAACGCACGGGGAAGTGTTTGTACCGAAATATTTCTTCGCGTTGCGTGTGATGGTGAAGGACGGCGAGGAGGACGAAGATGAGCTTTGGCTTACGTTGTTCGATAGCCAAATGTCTAATCTCGTCGAGTTCACGGCCGAGTACCTGACGGAATTGAATGAGGAGGATCTCCGCGATACCGTGCTCGAGTTAACCGGTACTAAAGTGGAGATTAGTGTGCGGAAGACGACTTGGAACGGGGACCCCTCGTATACAGTCCGCACACTAAAAAGATATGACGACGACGATGACTAATGTTGTTGTTGTTGTTTGTTTGTAGGAAGAGGAGGAAAATTGGCCGCTACTGGTAGATTTATTGAAGCACGCCAACGAACGACAACGAATGAGAGATCGTCAGGGGCTGGAACTAAGCAAGCAGAGCTTTGAACTATTAGCCGAGTCGGCCGAACAATATATAAAAGCGTTTTGGTTGGCCTATGAAGCAAGCCTATTTCGTAGTAGTTTGATGTACTAACAGTTGTGCTTTATGTGCTTTAGGAAGTGCGCTGCGTACTCCAAAAAATGCTTGCGAACAACGAAAGGATTCGCGCTCAGTACGACGAGGTTGCAACGTTCGTAAGAACGTTGTTGGAACGGGGTGTGCCGGCGGGGTCAGTGGAGGAGGAGGAGAAGAAGGAGGATGAGGACTAATCATAATAATGTGTTGTAGGACGCTCTGATGCAACACACCAGACGTGAATGTATGAGCGACTTCATACACGCGTTGCTGACGGTGATATCACGTAAAGAGTAGAACTGCTTTGTGCTGTAGGGTAGTGGCGGAGGAATACGTGACGTTCACGTATTGGACGCAATAATTGAGGAGGCGCGGGGACCCCGAACGCGCCCCCCTCCACCGACGTATAACGACAGCCTGGCGACGATGGGACCGTACTGGAGCGTATCGGAGGAGCTGGGGACATGTCGGCAACTCGTCGTGCCGAGCCGGAGTCAGTTGATCGTACGTTACGAACGACTGGCGATGGATCTCATCGCCGAGACTATCGGCGAAATGGTCCTAGAGAAGGCACGAGACCATTGCGGACTATGCGAATTTAATGAAGGCTGCCCCTACGTTCACATGACCGGCTATCGCGCGGGGCGGCCGAATCGCGTCTACATGCAACGTTACGTTAAGCCGGGGTGTATCGTGACGCGGCACTTCAACGAGGTCATGGAAACATTCCTACGACGATCACTTATTCCGTGTTTTACGAGACTAGTCCATATACTAAGTGAAACTACGGTGACGATTTCTTCCGGTGATCAGCAGCCGCAAACGGGCCGTGCAGGAGAATTGTATTTGGTCCAATTCGTATCCAACTGGTTGTTGGGTACGAATTGGCGAGATTACATGAATCGCGTGCAACGTCGGAGCGGACTTGAATGAACGAACACTAGTAGAATTTGCTTGCTATCGAAACGAAGGCTTCACACTGTTGTAAAAGTACCGAATAAAACGTTGAAAATGTTCTTTCCGTTTCCGAGTTACCTAGTTAGAAAAATTACCGCTCAGTTAGAAATCCCGCTAGGGTTAGTTAGCACACAGTTAGAAAAAGTACACACCACCGCTAGGGTTAGTTAGAAAAATCCGAGTTACCTAGTTAGAAATCCCGCTACACACCACCGCTAGGGTTAGTTACCACACAGTTAGAAAAAACCACCGCTAGGGTTAGTTAGAAAAACCACCACCACCACACATTCTTCCCGCTAGGGTGTACTTACCACCACCAGTTACCACACAGTTAGAAAAAGCACACACCACCGCTAGAATTAGTTAGAAAAACCACCACCACCACACATTCTCCCCGCTAGGGTGTACTTACCACCACCACCACCGTCACCGTCGTCGTTATAAATAGCGACGGTCGAAAAATATTCATTAGAGAGAATGCCACCACCATCGTCATGGCAATGTCCGAGATGTCGGCGCTATTTCGCGACGCGGTCGATGTTAGAACGACACGAAGCGCTAGAGTGCCCAAAAGTGCGAGATTGCCCAAAATGTGGCAAGCTATACACCACGCGTTACGCTATGCTACGACATCTGAGGCTGCAGTGTGGCCGTTCGTTGCCACCCGAATCAGTGGAGGCCGCCGCCGCTAGCGCGCCGCCGCCGTCGCCCGACGATCTACAGCGTGTCGTAGACGAGCACCGGCGTAGCATAGAGACGTCGGTGGCGCGCGGCATCGTACAGTCGCGTTACAACTATCGTATGACCGCCTGTACGAGTACGCGCGTACTCGAACCGCGTCTGAGGGAAATGTTTCGCGCGCAAAAGAACGCGTTTAAAATTAACGTTAGTTATGGTTTTGTATTACGCCACAAGGTGTCGGGTCGGTACCGATATTTTCATTCTTCGTGTAACTGTTGCGGACGCCTCCTCGAAACACCCGCCCTAGTTACCGATAGCCGTTCATTCGAACGATTCCTCGACGCCGTGCGCACTACCGACGTACTGCAGTACGCCATCGCGCAGCGTCCCGACTCGGGATGGATCGTCGAGCTCGTAACTAACGCCACCTACTTCGTGAACGTCATCATCAATCATCCTATCGGCTGCGTTGGCGTGACGACGCTTCCCGCCTACGTGCGCCTCAACAGGTCCATCGTGTCGTTGACGAACGATGTTCGAGGCGCACCCTACGACGATCATCTGTGTCTCTTCCGATGCATCGCCCTACACCTGCAAGGTCACCGACGAGGTCAAAGTATCCGTCATACGAACCGTTTAACGAAAGACGCTAAACGTCTGTACGCGCGGTATCGTCGCGACACGGCGACGACCTCGAACGGTGGCGGCGTGCGCCTGAACGAACTGGATCGCGTGGAGACGGTTTTCGGCATCAACGTCGTCGTCTATCGTCGACTGACGAACGACGTCGCCGAAATAGTCCGTCGATCGCTCGAAGCGCACCCCACGACGCTGAACGTCAACCTGTACGAGTCGCACTTCTCGTACATAAGCGATCAGCGCGCGTACACGAAAACGTACAAGTGCGGGAAATGCGGCAGCGTCCTCTGGCGGAGAGCGCACAATTTACGACGTCACGAAGCGACGTGCGAAGGCGGCGTTCGTCACGTGTTCCCCGGCGGCGTCTACCGACCGACGGCGTCCGTATTCGCGCGGCTCGACGACGAAGGCATCGACGTCGGCGACGACGACCTGCGCTACTACCCGTACCGCGCGACGTTCGATTTCGAGTGCTATTTCGCCGATAACGATCTGCCGACGGATAGCGACAAATGCCGCTGGATCGCGCGACACGAACTGCTCAGCGTGAGCGTCGCGTCGAACGTGCCCGGTCATGAAGCGGCGCGCTGTTACGTCACGACCGGCGATTCGTCGGAACTCGCGCGTCGCCTCATCGACGACCTGGAAGCGGTGAGCGCGACGGCGTGCGCGATTCTACGTCCCCGCTACGACGCGACCTTCGAGGCGCTCGACGCGCTCGACGCCGACTGGCGGCGACGATGCAACGACGACGCCGACGCGTCACCGTACGCCACACTCGCCGACCTGCTGTGGACGTACCTTCGACAAATGCCCGTATTGGGATTTAATTCGGGTAAGTACGACTTGATCGTCGTCAAAAAGTACTTGACCCCCCTGCTCATAACCGACGACGCGCA